>PVHY01000997.1:135261-180455 GCA_004024945.1 Uropsilus gracilis | reverse complement strand
GCCCGGCCCGGCCCCGCCTCCTTTGTGCGGTGGGCGCGGTTGCCCCGGCGCCGCCCCGCCCCGCCCCGCCCTCCCCGCCCGGTGCCCCGCGGCCGCCCCTGCGCCGCAGTCCGCAGGAGCCGCCGCCGCAGCCGGCCGCGGGCGGGATCCCCGGGGCCGTCGCAGGAGCGAAGCTCGGCTGTCCGCGCCTGTGCTTCGCCGGCGCCGGCTGCTGCTCGCCGCGTCGGCCCGCTGGCCGGTCCGGCTGCCCCGCTCGAGGCGCCTCGGGACGCGCGCTGCTGGCCGTCGCAGGGACCCGCCCACCGACCCTGCCCGCCCGGGGCCCCCGGCGCCGCGCCCGGCCCTGCGGTTGATGACACCTGGCGGAGGCGGCCATGGAGGGGGACGGTTCGGACTCGCTGGTGAGTGGGACGGACCGCCCGAGGCCGGCTTGCCGGGGCCGGGCGCCCGCTTCCTCCGCGAGCTCGGCCGGCGCGCGGGGGGGGGGGGCGGGAGCCCCGGGGGGGGTGGGCAGCGGTGACCCCGCTTCCCCTTGGCCTCCATGGCGGGGTCCGGCTCGCGGGGCGCGCCGTCTCCGCCTCCGCGGGGGTCGGTCACTCTCGCCGGAAGGGGGCGCCGCTGGGATGCAGACTCGCCCACCTGAGCTCGGGCGTCGGGGCGGGGCTCGTTGGTGGGGCGCAGGCTGCGGGGAGAGCTGGCTGGAGCGAGTCGGGTGCCCGGCGCGTTCCGGGGCGCGGCCTTTGTCTGCGAGCCTTGGGTGGGCGGCCGGGACCCCGCGGGCAGCGCTGGGCGGCGCCCACTCCTCCGGGCCCTGCCCGCCGGGGGGTGGGGTGGGGGGGTTGTGGGAGACGCCGGCTCCTGCCGCCGGTGGGTGCTGCTGTTTTTTGGGGGGCGTCGGACCCACAGTTCCCAACTTTTCGGCCGAACCTCGTTTTCCAACAGAACCTCGTTTTCCAACAGCTTCGTTGTGGGAGCCGCCACGTCGCCGTTTTCTTCGCTTGTTTCCCCCCAACTATAGATTCCACATTCTTTTTTTTTTTTTTTTTTTTTGAGACTGTGTCTGTGTCTCGCTATTTTTGCCCGTGGAACCGCAGGCTAGTTGCCCGGGGTACCACGGACTCAAGCAATCCCCAGCCTCAGCTTCCCAGGTAGCTGGGATTACAGGTGCGCGCCGCCACGCCCAGCTACTTTTTGAGACTAGGTCTCGCTGTGTTGCCCCGAGCGGGACTCGAACCGCGGTCCCCAGACCCCGCCGCGACTCCATAAGCCGTCATTTACAGGCACGCGCCACCGTGCCCGGCCTTCAACACTCATCTTTCTTTGGAGTAGAAATCTTTTCTGTCCATCACCATCACCACGCTGCTGTGCTTGGTTAAGTGCCGGTGACATGGGAAGGATTTCAGATCTCCCATTGTGGGAGACGCTTTTGAGTTAGATGTTGGTGCCTTCTTGGCGTGAATGTTCTGTATTATTTGATGTGATTTGCCGAGGCGGGGCTATCTTGCTTCCAGATTTAGTAGAATGTCACATGAGGGCTCTTAGAAAATGTTGATTGGGTGATGCAACAGTGAAGGACCCAATGGCAGTGATGAACGGATGTTACTTTTGAAACCCTCTGTTTTAGAATAGACAAGCATGCATCTTTCATTGAAGTAAGTGACTAGGTGCCATTTAAATTCCTGTATATTTCCGGTAGTTGAAACGACTGCCCAAAGTGTAGGAGAACTTTACAGTTGTACTATTTTTATCCTTCCAGAATTACTAAACGGAGACTCATAGCCCCATCAGTTTGGGCTGCTGGGGTTGCAGAGCTTTTTAGTTGTGCTGAGTCTAAACTTTCTCAGTGAAAGTGATGCAAGCCTGTAGTGCCAAGAGCACTTAGAAGGGTACCTTCTAACCCCCTCCACCTGTTTAATATTTATAAGGTACTTTTAAATAGCTGCTTTGCTATGCACTATGAGAACCTCAGGCATTTTCCTTGTGTTACAGTTGCAGCATATGCAAAGCTGTCACATTGAATGTAGAAAACTTGATAAGTTAGCTTCTGAAGATTTCTGCAAGTTCTCGAGTACAGGTCAACGCAGTTTTTTTTGTTTTTTTTTTTTGTTTTTTTAACAGTTTGTGCTACTTTCCACTCACAGTAAATGCACTAAATATAGTCTTATTTTTAGTGCTACAGTCTTAATTTTATGGACATGGTATGCTTTTAGGATTTCACTGAAGTTAATCAGTGGGTCGGTAATGATTTAAATAACTGCATAATTTTTGATGGACTTTTAGTCTCATGATATTTTAATTTTTCTCATTTCAGCATTTTTTCTTTAACCACCACACTTCCTTCCAGTTCTAGACTGTGGACTTTGGTGGGGGGGGGGCCACGGGGTGGGTTGCTGATGCTGTAGAATTTCCTAGCAAAAAAGAAATATGAGTAAATCTCTTTTTGATGAAAGGTAAACACATGTACTTAAGCAAAAGGCATAACGTGCGTTAATATGTTCATTCACTAAGAAACTTTGACCTGATTGCTTTCTCTCCACTGAAGGTTACCATTAAGAATATCGAAAGAGAGCTTGTTTGCCCGGCCTGCAAGGAGCTGTTCACCCACCCGCTGATTCTGCCCTGTCAGCACAGTATCTGTCATAAATGTGTGAAAGAGCTCCTTCTTACGGCTGATGACACGCTCTATGACATGGGCTCTGACAACTCCAACCAGAGCAGCCCTCGGCTCCGGTTCCCCTCCCCTAGCATGGACAAACTCGACAGGATGAACAGACCAGGTATGGAAGGGAACTTATTTTTACTTATTTTTTCCTTTTTTTTTTTTTTTGTGGGTTAATCTGTCCAGGTGAGGAGAATAAAACCGATTATCAAGGCACCCTCCACTCCCCTTTTAAGATGTTGAAATGAATTCTTATTGTTGTTTGGTATGGACTTAAGTAGGTACTGGATACCAAATACCACTTTGTTTTAAACCGCTTATTCACTGTTGGTAATGTGCTTGAGATGAGGGGGGAAGTGTGGGGCTACTTACTAGGGAAATCTCTAGGCATAGAACATGCAAATACCTATGTCCAATTGAGGGAAAAGGCAGCCAATGACTGATTCTTCAGGACTTTAGTAGGTAGCTTAGTATCACTTTATTCCATCTGAGTTTTATTTTTGTCAGTCATCTGTGATCCCTATTTAAAGACAAGGATTTCCAATATAAACTGAATGGTTGTGGAATTTTGTCACAGTGTATTAGAAGTAGATGTGCTTAGATTTATAGATCCAGTGGCTAGCTTGTTTCCTGTTGGGGTAATGTTCTTTCTTGATTTCCATGGCATACAACGAGCTTAAGATCACTGGGAATGGGTCACTGGGAATAACGGGTCGCAATCAGCAGTGAGGACCAAGGTGAGTGGAAGCCCCACCTGTCACTGTTGGCACACTCATCTCTGTGGACATGGACTTGAACACTTTGGGAAATGAGCCTTTCAGGTTTAAGCACACCCCCTGGCCACTCTCTCCATTTCTCTTTCAGGAGAGGAGTCTAACTTTTTGATCTTCGACAAAACTTTTAAGACAAGAGTCACCTTATTTGCATTTTAGAAAACATGACCTTTTGGGTCCACCAACAGAATTTTAAATATGTATTAATAGGCAAGTTTATAACCCAGTGAACCTGCACATTGTATTTCTTGAAATCCGATATGTTTATAGCATTTACCAGTCTAGAACAGGTTCATTTTTATGTGGGGCTGATAAGGGAGTATGAAGCCTAGTGAGCTAGTTGAAATCTAGTGAACTTTCTGTGTTCAGGAACTTACTGCAGTACTCTGTGCGTGTTCTGAAGGTATGTGTCAAGTGGATGTTAAATGGCAAGTCTGTGCTACAAGATTTATGACCATAATGGCTCATAGTCAATAATAATGGCATTTTTGTCCGGAACAAGAGCTACCCTTCCCCATGCTTCACAGTATTTAGATCGGAAATAGAATCACTGAGCTATGTTCTTCTCCAGGAAGAAGTCTGTTAAGTGGGTTTATGTCCTCAGGGGGGAAATTAGAAAACGTTGTGAAGACATTATAGGAAATAAGAATCCTAGACTGGGCAGAGGATGATGGAGCATTTGATAGCTGCCTTGTGGGTAACAGTGTCTAAATAGCAGAGACTCCAGATTGATAAGCACATGGACTAGGAAGGCCAAGCTCAATTTAGCACTGGAGGTGGTGACCACCACTGCTGGCCTCCCTGGGTTGGCCAGAGCCCTGTCTCTGCCAGTGGCTGAGCGAAGGAGTTAAGTTTAGTTGCAGCAGTGCCCGAGTAGGCACACAGAGAGATCCCGGGCACAGTAAATACCACGCTGTAGTTCTTTGGTGTCCATCTAGAAACAGCCACTGTTTCATGTCCCATTCACAGCTGTAAGAAAACCAGCAGGCCCAGGTCCCGCCCCGCCTCCCCTGTTTCAGGACTGTGGAGATGGAACGAATGACTTGTGTAATGATGTGGAACTGGGGATGCATGTTATTTAAAAGTGCTTTGCCAGTCAACTTAGGGGAGGGTGGTCAGATGCATCTTTGTGGCTCAGGCAACTGTTAGAGTCAGGGTTTAGAAGTTTTGTTTTAACCGTGAATGGGTCATACCACTTGGAGTTATTGCAGAGGGTGTTTCTGCTTTGCCTTATAGTTAGAGCCAGCTATTGTTATCCATCTCACGTTCTCCAACCCTGAAGCTCTATGCTTCAGGTGAGCTGTAAGTTACTGCTGCCGCTTACCAGACCTGGCGGAGGGCTGAAGAGTAATGAAGGATGTAGGCATATCCCTCCCTGTTGCAAGAAGCCTCTAGACTAGTGTTCTGCCAGATTTGAGAGGCAATAGCTAGAACACAGTCCTGTACCAAAAGTACTAGACCTGATGAGTTAACAGACACAGGTGGGGTGCTTAGAGAGTGAGGAAGCTCCCAGTCTCCCCCTCATTCCTGGAATTCCTTAGCCCCCTCCTGCTGCTGATGACTTTTAAACTAGTGGAAGTAATGGTACTATCAATAGAATGTTAGTATTTTTCATTTGGGGGGAGTTTTTCCTCTAATTTTTCTTTGGGTAGGTCAAAGATAAATTCACAGGTAAGTAATGTTCCCTTTTTTTCCTCATTAAAAAATATTTTTTTCAAAAAAAGAGAAATACAGGATGGTCTCACTTATATGATAGATATAGGGAAAATCAAAAGAATAAGAAAAATTAGAACCAACCAATGGGACTGAACAATGGAGCAAGAGAGAAGGAGGGAGAAGAAGGTGGGGGGAGGCAAAGGGCATAAAAGAGTAAGATGGTTAACAGGTGTTAAGGAAGTGGGAAAGCCCCGGGGTACACAATAATGTAATATAAATATAAATACATAAATATATATGCAAAATAAAAATATCTAAATTAAATTAAAAAAAAACAGCTATCACAGAGATAGTTGACATTCTCTGTGGATATCTCTTCTATCCTATTCCCCATTATACATTCCCAGAAATAATAATCAGTACACTGGATTTGATGTTTGTCATTCCTGTGGTATTTGAAACTTTTAAATCACACATCAGTAAATAATATATTATTTTGCATGGTTATAAATTTGTAATTATGGTATTGTAATATGTATACCTATCTGTATGTAACTTGCTTTCTTCCCATAAAAATTTTTTAAAAAATTTAAAAAAATATTTTTTTTCATCAATTACAAGGAAACTGCCCTCTTAGGAGCAGTTGGTGTGGGAGGACTAGAAGCTGACACTGAGTTCTGCCCTTGCCCTTGGAAAGGGGTTAATTGGACCTGCCTTCCCTTTCCAGGTGTCATTGGCCATTCCAGGCCATTGACCTTGAGACATGAAATCTACACTGAGCGGTGTTGTCCCTGAAAAATATACACTTGGAATGAAAAAAGTCTGTTTGTAATAATTCTTACATTGAGCACACCTTGAATAGATAGTATTCTTGATATAGTGTATTAAAGCATGCATTAAAATTAATTGCACTTAATTGTTTTCTTTAAGTGACATGCTTGCTTCTACCTTTGATTCCCATTCCTTTTGGAGATAGTTTGGCATTTTTTAAAATAAAAGGGTGCCTTGAAAGGAGAGCAGTAGCTTTGATGTGTATAACCTAATAGCATATTCAGTTATATGGAGATAAAGGGCTAATTGATACATACTTTTGGTCCTATATTGCCAAGCTTTCCCCTCGTTCTGTACAACCTCTTATCGAATAGTTAATTTTAGTAATGTTTACTTGTAGTGTTAGATCACATAGACCAGTAGATCAAACAGGAGACACTTGATGTTATTTTGTATTTCCCACAGTTAACCAGAAATGATATTGCATGAACACGAAAGTCTCTCAGGGAAAGCATCTTGCTTAAGGGCTGTTCCCACTGGGATGAAATATGACCTCTCACCAGACAAGCTCAATGAATGTTTGATGGTGATGATGCTCTAACCACCATGCGTACCAGGGAAAACACATTTTTTTTTTTTAAACAGCTAATTCGGTAATTGTATTTTGTGTGAGACACAGTTACTGCTTTATCTTTTGTTAACAAGTTGTGACTCTTCTCTTTGAAAACAAATTCTAAATCCAGCTTTCTGTTCATTGTTCACAGCATCACAACGGAGATCTTTGGGGTGGAGAGGTAGAAAAATGCTTTTTCGCTTGTGTGGCCGCAGGCAGTATAGATGTAGACGTAAATTCAAGAACCTTGTGTAGATAAGTTTTAAAACATCAGTGGTCAAGTCTTCAAAATTATTCAGAAAGTTAGCAAATTTAACTGAAACGACTTAAAGGTCAACAGGACTAAATTTCCAAGGATCTTCTGGTGTTTTTAACCGGAACGCTGCTAATGAACTTACATTTTACCGGTGTCATAGATTTTTCAAGAAAACAGCAGACTATTCATTGTTCATTTTTTTTTAATGTTGTCTTAAAAATCTTTCACATTGTGGAGAGGGGAGATAAAATGATCCTATTTTTATTCCCTCAGTGCCGTAAAGCTTGTGTTAACAGCTGTATTGCTGCTTTGTGAAAGTTAACTACATCGTTAGCTCACTTAACATTTGCTTAAATGTATTAATAGTTTTTGTGGTTCATAACAGTTTTGATATGATACTCATATGATACTTTTTTTAACATTAAAATGTCTTGGTGATCAGAGTTTTATCCTTGAGGCCTTTACCCATCTGTGGGTAGAGAGTGGATACTGTGTGCTTGAGACTCTCTGAAGTCCTACTGTGTGAAAGATGGACCAACCTGTTATTCACAGGATTTTTGTTTATTCCGGTTGACCTTTAAAGTAACATTGGCTACTCCTTCTGGAATGCTGGTGATACCTTCTATTTTATTGGAGAGAATACATACCTGCAACGTTATCCCTTTTCTGTCTTCCTCCCCTTCCTCTGCCCAGCTTCATTTAAAACTCTCACAGTCGTGCTGAAAAGCCACATCCTCCTCTCCTAGTCTTCAGTGAGTCCCTGAGGATTTTAACTGTGGAAGCTTAGCATGGCAAGGAGAGCTAGGAGCAGTTTCCTTTAGAATCATTTCCTGCTTATATTTCATTCAAGAGCAGTTGACAAAAAGTATCTGCAGTTTGGAAATGCTGGGAGTCAGAGGGCGCAGGTAATTTCCATCGGAGGGACAGGGCATGTCAGGAGAAGCCACCATGGCCAGGAAAGCCCCTGCCTGCCATCAGGCCCAGCGTACCCCGGGAGGGGCCACTCATCTGGTCCATGAGTCAAAACTTGGGGCCAATGTGCAGCTGGCACAGACCGAGGATCTGTTACAAACTGACCGCTGTACTGTGAAACACTTGATTCTCTTCCATCCTTTCGGTGGTGACTGGAGGTTGAGTCATTAGTGGACTTTGCCTCCTAGAACTTTGGAGGAGTCTTCATTCACAATTTTCTAACTGGGCTTTGAGGAAAAGGTCTATGTGGGGAGAAGAGTGGATTGTGTAAAGTGGCAGTACTGAAATAATTTGCCAATGTCACTGCTCACATCCTTCCCCATGGCTACCCCTCTGCATGCAATTTAAGATAGAACATTGCACTGTTTTTCCCACATCGCTATGTGACCCTTCTCAGCCACCATTACCTGTCATCGTAATACTGTGCAACAGAGCATCCTAGTGCCATTGGTGGTGTGTGACCCTGCACCACACAGTATGGCAGCCATGAGTCATCTCTCACTTTTGAGAATCTGTAATGTGGCTAGTGTGAACAAGGAGCCGATTTTTTTCATCTCAGTTATAACAGCCCATCTGGCTCATGGCTCTGTACTGGCTACTGGCCAGCATAGTCACAGACACAATAAAAGACCAACTCTTACATTTTCTCCTTAGATCCACTGTTTTGACATACTTTCCCAGTAGATTTACTAAAATAGCTATCAGTTTGTCCAGATTTCTTTTTTGCCTGGAATATTCTGTTTTTATGAAAGTAGTGATGGATGCATAAGACAGATGTAATAAAATATAAGTTCTTAAGTGTTTATAAAAAAGCAAGCAGACTTGGAGATCTTTTTAGAAGAATAACCAAGATACTTTGATTTTTCAGTCTGATTGAAGGGGTTCTACTGTGATGCTTTATCCCACCTTAATCTGTTCAATGAGGTTTACAGAAAAGGGATGAAAGAACTTGATTGAAATTTTCCCCCAGGAAGGTCAGAATCTAGGTGTCACCAGTGTGCATATCAAAGCATGATTTTGTTGTCATGACATCATTTTGTTTTACCTCATTCTTAATTGATCACAATCTTCAATAACTAAAACCAGTTCATATGTTCAAGGAACACTGTTGAGATTTGTTATCCATTCTTTTGTCATCGAGTTCATGCGTGGAAGCATGCAACTGAATGTGAATTGTCATTTGTGTAAACTTGACCACTGCACTCCCCAGTCCTAGAGTTAGTTGCCTTGTTGTGTCACTAAACGAAACTTTCCTTGGCATGTGTTTTTAAAGTAGCTAGGCTGCTAATTTCATTATGTGCCTGCTATGCTGTGAAACATCTTGGACTGTAATTGCATGTTTTTGAATGGTTGCAAGAATTAATTTTATGTAAGATTATCGAATTTTCATGGGGCAGCCTTTTTTTGTTTGTTTGTAGTTTTCTCAGTATGTTAAAAATGCTAAAGGCTAAAAATACCTTTGCATAAAAGTATTAAAAAAAAAAAAAAAAAAGCATTCTGCGTGTTCCTGCCTTCCTGCTCAACTCCACTTTGCATGCTGTAAAGTCACTTCATTTGAATACTCTGGTGGGCTGCCTGCCAAATGTCCCTATGGGATTTCGTGTCCGCCATCTCTGAGCTACAACAGTGATGGGACACACAATAGTCACGTCACTGGTCACAGACTCTTTCTAACTGTGGTGTAGCAAGTACCCTTTCATTTGTGGTCCCAGATGACAGTGTGGAGAGAGGCTAAAGGTTAAGAAGTTTATGTTTATATATTGGGGGTTACTTTGTGGGCCAGCAAGACTACATGCTCTAAGAATAAATTCATAAATAAGAGGTAGGAATTTGATGGTCAGTGGACAAACCTGGATTCCTGTCAGCTGGGGGGTAAGAATTGTCATGGCTTGCTGTTTTCGTTTCTTTGACTCAGGACTATCATGAACAAAAGTCCGAGGTTTAAGATTGTTCATTGTATGATGTGTATGTTATCAAATTGTTTGTAATTTTTGGGATGGTGAACTGTGGCTTGTCGAAGTCAATAATCTTAGTGATTCTTTTTTTCAGGTCGTAAGAAGATACTAAATGGTTGGTCTCTCTTAAAGTTACCAGATTCTGAATCTGTGAATGAGCTTTTCAGTCTTTCTTTATAGATTGCACTTCACTGATTCATGGCTTTGCCTATTGAGTTTTCGGAAAACAATACTACAGTGGGGAACCCCCTAATGCAATGGTTCTTAACAATTTTGGGGTCATTTATTCCTGTGCTGAAAGCAATGACATGCTTAACCAGAACATACGCAAAGTTGTTCAGATGCAAAGTTTTTCATACAATTTCAAATAGTCCAGAAAACCTCCTGGATCCTGTGACTGCAGGTGAAGGACCCCTGCTGTTTGATGTTTGACCTTTCCTATCAGGCAAGATGCTGCCCATTGAAATGAAAACCAGATTCCTTTGGATCTGAAATACAGAAATATCTGTAACTGGTAATTATATGAAATCAGTAGGTTCTGACCCTGTGTAGTATTGTATTCGATGCTTTATGATTTATCTGTTTGATTTCACCTGGTTTTTGTATGGGATTTACTGTGGAGTAAATCCTTTCCTCTTTGATTTGAAAACTGTTTAGTAATGTGGGCTTTCCTTTTGCATACTAAGGGGAAAAGTTTCCAAGAAAGCACTTCCAAAATACACATTGATTGATATTAAGCCTCTCTGAATAGTATGTTTTGGGAATGCAGTTTCAGATATGTCTCTTCTTCCCAAAACATGACTCCTTTTTTCCTTCACTCTGTCCATTTCCCTGTGTCACTAAACAAAGACTCACTAATCACACAGGCTGGAAGCGAAACTCCTTAACACCAAAGATGACACTTTTCCCTTGCCCTGGGTGTGAACACGATGTGGATCTTGGAGAGAGAGGCATCAGTGGTCTGTTCCGAAATTTCACCTTAGAGACGATTGTCGAACGCTATCGGCAGGCAGCCAGAGCAGCCACCGCCATCATGTGTGACCTCTGCAAACCGCCACCACAGGAGTCCACAAAGAGCTGCATGGATTGTAGTGCAAGCTACTGCAACGAGTGCTTCAAAATCTATCACCCCTGGGGAACCGTGAAAGCTCAGCATGAGTATGTGGGTCCAACCACTAATTTTAGACCCAAGGTAAGTTTTCATTCAGTAGCATTAAGTAAAAAAAGTTATTTTAAGTCTCCAGAGAGGAAGAGGCATAACTTTCAAAGCGGGAACAAGAAATTAAGGTCTAAGTATGCCGTTGAACATCTCCACTGCTTGACCAGACGCATCCTCCCTGGCTCTCTTCACTATACAGTGTAGGAAGCCTGAGCCTTGGTAACTGAGTTGGTAACTGAATCACAAAGAAAAGTAGTTAGACCTGCAGTGCCCTTGGAGATTGAAATAGCTAAAGTTAAAATTCTTTTGGGTCATAAGGTGATAAACTCATAATTGTGGAAAAGATTTAATTGAGAAACAATATTCGGGCATTTGTAGTTAGCCACAGTTACAACTATAATACGTAGCAGCAATTACAGACTGATGTTTTGATACTTGTGATAGAATGATTTGAAATGGTGTATTTGCATTTCTTAAAGACTATTATTTCTCTGTGCTGAAAAATGGTATGTCCTGTTGTTTGTGGTGTGTGACCGCAAAACAATGATATTTTGGTATCTTCAGCTATACTGCTTCCTGATTTTTGTAGATGTAACACTTTAATTCTTTCAATTAAAGCTTGTATTGTTGACAGTCCATTTACTTACGGGAGTATGTAAAAGCATACGGGAGTATGCTTTTTTGAGCTTAAAAACCTTTATTTCTAATAGGAAAATGGAAAAAAAAATCCCTAGAATTTCTGGAAACTCTGAGCTAAGTGTTTTCTTAAAGCAGATTAAACAGTTCAGGTCTAGTAAATACTTGAGGATGAGTAGAGCACATATCAGGACTGGTAGACTGAAGTAAAAGCAGTCTGTGCTCCTGTTGCATGACGGTTCTCTCAAGCTGTGTCATGGTGACATTGGGTTTAGCAAAGGGCTTTTCATTCTTCATTATGTTCCCTTATCTGATTTTAAATGCTGAAGACCATAGATTTTTAAGAATTTATGACCGAACCTGATGTTTTCAGTTTTCCTTTAAAAATGACTACTTCATAATAAAAGAACTTGTGCCTATTAAATGAGGTGTTATGAGTTAAGAATGATTTTGACTATAAATTGCAGTGTTCTGTTTAGAAACATAATAAAAATTGTTTCTGACAAAGGCATGAACAGGTTAAATTGAGAAGAATGTTTTCTTCCAAGTTATCAACTTTAGTCAATAATTGTAGGATTCTGAAAAGGTGTTCCTTCGGACAGAATAGTGCCTTACACTTTTGAGTTTTTGTGATCATCCCTTGCAGAAAGCCAAATTTTCTGCGTTATATAAATTGTCTTTGAGCATATAGGAAATTGGACATGGTGAGAAATTTGAAATCATTGAGTTTTTCTTCTGCCACCTATACAGTAGTGCTTTTAATATTGGATTTTTTAAATGTCTCTTAGTTACCAGAAATTATGGTTTTTGAAAATCTAATCCGTTTGAATAATAAAAAACTTGATTTCACTAATGCATTCATTTAAAGAAATTCCCCCTTTCTTCCATCCGAGTTTATGTCACCTCACATGCATCAGTTGTGGTGTTTGTAGAGTAAGGTAGACACTTGCATCAGAAAAACACAATTCTGAAGTTGGTCAGTTTGTGTGTCATGAATTCGTCAAAGCAAACTCCTCTGGGAACTTCTGAGGCATCCTGAGACTCTGAGACACAGGTTTCTTATGAGAGTGCTGAGACGATGGCCTCACATAGGTGCTATGTGAGGGTCCCTGTTCTAATCAGTAACTGCCCTGTCACTGTGGCCCAAGGCCCCTCCTCACCCGCCTGAGCATCTTACTCACGTCTGAGAGGAATGACATTTTCACCTTATCACCGAGTTTAAGGAAAATGAGATCTATCCACCTGACTGATTTGAAACCTCAAATTTAGAACCAAGTGCTTTCGTGGAGGGGATTCACATGTGTCAGACCAGGAGCTTTTATTTCACTTCACACCTTTTGTCATCTGACTTTATCTTGTGACCTTGTGAAGCAGATCTTCGCCCCTGGCCACTTTATCTGATGATCAGGGACCTTTCTGAGGACCCTTTATTTAACTTCTCGTGCTCTTTGCCAACAGGTTCTGATGTGCCCGGAACACGAAACGGAAAGAATCAACCTGTACTGCGAGCTGTGCCGGCGGCCCGTGTGCCACCTGTGCAAGCTGGGGGGCGCGCACTCCGCCCACCGCGTCAGCACCATGAGCAGCGCCTACAAGACCCTGAAGGTAGGACCTATTCCTCTGGGGACCTCATTTTGAGTCTTTATTTCATTTTTTAAAATTAAATATTTTATTTATATATATTTCAGATTTTTTATTCCTCAGGGATCACCCACCACCTCCCCTCCCTGATCGCTCCCACCCATTTCTCCCAACCCCTCAGTTGCCTACTTTAGTTGGGTTGTTAGCTTGTTTTGACTTTTCCTCCTGGCCTTTTGCTGCTTTTTCCTATGTCCCATATATTAGTGAAACCATTTGGTTTCTGTCTTTTTCTTTCTGATTTGTTTCTGCTAATATTTCTTCTAATAGGTCCATCCATATTATCTCAAATTTAATTGATGAGTAATATTCTATTGTGTATATAGACCACATATTTTTCATCCTTTTGTCTGCTTTGGGACATTTGGGTTGTTTCCATGTCCGTGCAATTATGAATAGTGCTGCAATAAACATCCAAGTACAGGTGTCCCTATGTATAAGTATCGAAGTCTCCTTTGGGTAGATTCCCAGAAGAGTGATGGCTGGGTTGAATGGTAGTTCCATTTTCATTAGTTTGAGGGCCCTACACAGTTTTCCATAGTGACGGAACCAGTGTACATTGCCAGCAGTGTAAGAGTGTTAGAGTGTTCCTTTCTCTCCACATCCACACCAGCACTTGTTGTTGCCCGTTTTTGTTTTTCGTTTTTTGTTTTTTGATGTGGGCCATTCTTACTTGTGTAAGATGGTGTCTCATTATGATTTTGATTTGCATTTCCCTGACTGCTAGTGACACTAAGCATTTTCCCATGTGCCTATTGGCCATTTGTATTTCCTCTTTGGCTTCTTTATAATTTTCTCTTAATTTACGCCTCTGGTTTCTCCCTTGGTCTCACCAGCCCTCTGGTCTTCAGCAGCCTCATCCCTGCCACCTAACAGCACTTTCCTCTGTCCCCGTCAGCCATCCTGCCAGACCCCAGCCCCTGCTGCTTTGCTGATACTTCTCAGGGCTCAGTGAGAAGCCAGGAGGTGAACCAGTGGGAGGCTCACTGTTTACATTCCTAAAAGCTGGGTCTCGCTCCCTCTTTCCTAACCCACCCTTTACACTCAGGTCCCTGCAGTGACTGAGAAATCTTAGCTCTTCTGTCCACACTGCAGCTTGAGAGGCCTCTGTTCAGTGTATGGCAGACATGGTTGCTTATGCTGTGCCAGGACTAGACCAGGGCTCGCCGAAAATCAGTGTGTGTGTATCTGGTAAACTTGGCCACTTTCAAAATGACTGTTAAAGAGGTTTTCAACAAGCTCTGGGTATAATCCTTTTTTACACATGTGTATTTGTGGTATTGTGTGTTGTTTAGTTAATGAACATCTAGGCTGGAATGGGCTATGTAGACTGTTTTGGAAGATTCTTCGTATGTGTATGTGTGTGTGACAAATAGAAAATCTGATGGAGGATAATGTTATATCAATTGCTTACTTTTAATTTACTTAGAAGCCTTGGGCATGATGATGAGACAAAAAAAATGCAACATTCAGAATTTGGATAAATTGACCTCGTAATGTTAACCTCTATCCTTGGTCCTATTTATCATGGACTGAGAAGAGGCTGAGCAGTGGGTGATTGAAAAACAACTTCTGTGATACCTTTGTTAAACTTATCTTTCTGCCCATCTTTTTGTAATATGTTCCAACAGGAGAAGCTTTCGAAGGATATTGATTACCTTATTGGTAAAGAAAGTCAGGTGAAGAGTCAGATTTCTGAACTAAACTTGCTCATGAAAGAAACTGAGGTAAGCATGCTTACTTTTCACTTACCTGGACATTCCTTTACACAGTCCTGATGAGCTGGTAATAGGGGGTGTGGTGGTGGTGGCGTGGGGGGATGTCCACAGTTGTGTAGCTCTTACCACTGCTTTCCTGAAGTAAGGAGACCAACAAAAAGAATAAAACATTATGCTATGTGGTAGAGACAGAATTAGCAGCTCTTCAGATGACAGCTAACAAGGTTTCAAAAGCAGTGATAACAGGAAAACAATAGCTTTTGCAATTATCTCTACTTTAGAATGTGTTAGGAAGATCTTGGAGACTGTGTGATGTGGGTAGGACCGGGTTTATTTAAGATTTCAGATATTCCTGAGGAGTGTTCCACAAAAGACAGGTCCCCAGCCTTTATGCTTGCATTGTCTTCAGTGGCCACAAAGTAGCCAACTCCCCTTTAGCTGTGAATGATGAATTGCAAGATTCTTACAGATTCTGAAGAAATAGCTACAAGTATTTCCAGCAGTGCCACTGAATAGCACAATAGTGTTGAGGATACCCCGTTATTCTGTGGTATTTGTTTATGAAAAGTAGCAAGGTGGGTGAAACTGGCTGTGTTGCTGAACTTCAGGTTTGGAGTCTCAGGAGGGGAAAGCTAGTTTGTGGCTGTGCTTGTGAAGAGCCCTCCATCTGTTAGCCTAAATGTTATGTTGTTCCTGTTTATGTATTATGCATCAATAAGATTGGGAAAAATGGTAACATTTTAAAAATACAGTAAAAGAGGATGGTGCTGGGCTATTTTTAAATTCCAGATGCTTTCCACTGACTTTGCTGCCCGTGTCCTTTCTCTGTATTCAGTAAGTTGGAGAGCTGCACTATTCCAGTTATCTTCAAGGTTGTGAATAAATCAGCAGCTGTCTTGGCTCATATGGAACTATCCACTTACTGGAATTTATTTTAAAAAGCATGGCCTGATATTATTGTGCAATTATGCGGATATACCAGTATTGCTTTTGTTGGCGATACATGTTTCATGAGATTCATTGATTCTCTCCATGTGTAATTAAGGTGGGGTGTGTGTTTCATGTGGTTATCTCTCACATGTGGTGTGGCTCTCCCACACCAGGTGGGCTTGTATCTGTGGTTAATTTAGGTTTGTCTTTCTGCCTCCCTCTGTCTTGCTGCCCTGCTGAGACAAACAGAAAACAGAATCCTGGGGTTTGCCAGTAGGGTGAACATTGAGGTGCTCTGTCATCAAGTTTACATGCGCACATGGATACTTTGGGAACCCGGAGAATTTAACTCTTCCTTGTGCCTGTGATCTAATGGGTGTCCCCTGGTGTGCTGGTCAGTAAGAACATGTCCCTGATGGGCTGAGGAGTGAGGATGACACTGGCCCTCATCCGTAGTCATATGTAGTTGGAAATGGACCCTGAACCTCGCGTGCTGCTGCTGTGTAGAGCTGTGACATGGCCCTGGGGTAGCACGGAAATGTCACCCCCCTCTGTCCTCCAGAACTCTATAAAAACTTTTTCTTTCTTTCTTTGGCTATTGGGGTTAGGAAGCAGAAGGAAATCTGGAAAAAGTCTCATGGCCAACGTAGGCTAGAGGCCACTAGGAAACACCCGGTGTACTTCTGCTGTAAGCTGTCAGCCTTCAGGGTGCTCTGAAAGGCATTTCTCTTGGCTGCACTTACGGGTTTTGTTTTCAAAATAAATTGGCCCCTGATTTTATAGATTTTCTTGATGTTGATTAGCACTGTCCATAGATTTGTCAGACACTCTGGCAAAGTAGAGGTAGAGCTGTGTGCACGGATGGTGCCACTGTCAGTATGTACGCTGGTGCCATTTTGCCAAATAATCTTTAAATGTCTTCGTAAGAACCTGATTGACTCCTCTTTACCCCTGATTTCCAGAAGTGAAAACATCTGTTTTTGTTTTTATCTCAGTTTGATGTTCTTCCTGCAACACATAGCAAAAGGAAGTTATCCGTGTGTGGTCCCTGGATTTAGTTATAGTGAAATTATATTAATTTGAAGAGGTGATTTAAGTTTTCATTTCTTAGTAAAGGATGTCACTATTTCTGAGTTTCATGGTGGATATTTAACTTCTTAAAAAGCTAGGATGAGGTGAGAAGAATCAGCGTGTTCCTGACATGTGCAGAAATGCAGTGAATGGAAAACGCCATAATTACTTTGTCTTTCGTCTTTGCCTAAATCAGTGAAATTCTACCTTGGTTTCCTTTGTGTAAAAATCAAAGATTGTTTTCTTATGTAATTCAATCAGTTGTTTATTGCAGAACTTTATGCTTTCAAGGGAAAGCAGATTATTATAAAATGAGAAACCAAGCCTAAATAAAGGTGCCAGTTATTCCTCGGTCAGTGCATTTGAGCCCACATTATTGTCTTGAAGGTTTCAGAGTCAAGCCAGAACTCTTTCTTTACGCTGTTTTGTTGGCTTTTGGGTCTTTTGTCATCATGGAGATGAAATGTAGAATTTTGCGACGAGTCCTGAACTTAGCAGCTGAGGTAATGCTATGCTTGTTCCCTGCTAGTGTAACGGTGAGAGAGCCAAAGAAGAAGCAATCACACATTTTGAAAAGCTCTTTGAAATTCTAGAAGAGAGGAAATCGTCCGTTTTAAAAGCGATTGATGCTTCGAAGAAATTAAGATTAGACAAATTCCAGACTCAGATGGAAGAATATCAGGGGCTCCTAGAGAACAATGGGCTCGTGGGGTACGCGCAAGAAGTGCTGAAGGAGACGGACCAGTCTTGCTTCGTGCAGACCGCCAAGCAGCTGCACCTCAGGTACTGCTCCCACCCCTCCTCTCAGCCTGTTGTGGAGGGCTGCACTGCTTCCTCTTTCAGCTCTGGGGGTTCCTTGTGCCTGGCTTGGATGTCGGCCTGAATGTCCCCCTCTTTCTCGGGGTAACACTGCATCACCACCTGTGAGCTTGGGCTGTGTGCGGAGGGGACTGACCCATGTCCTGCCTGGATGTCACCACTGAGTCCTTGGGGAAAAGGTGTCTCGGTGTCATTTACACAGTGACAAAAATGAAGAAGTTCCCAGACTTCCAGCAGGGCACAGGGCTTGGCATGAAAGCCTGGCCTGTATTTCTCCCTCCCTTCCCTTCTGTTGCCTAAGACTCCCTGGCCAGGCAACTTGGTGGAGACTTGTAATGCCCCGCTGTGCCCGAGACGTCCTGGGCGTCTGGGCTTAGCACACACAGGCCCAGCCTGTTGCTTCGTCCCATGCCTCCAGCTATGGGGGGACATCACCATTCAACCCAGTACACTCCTTACCCTGCCAAGACCCCTTTGTCCGGATCTTCCCACCGCAGTTCCCTCTTCCCCGCTGATAGCTGCTGATTGTTCTTGAATGAACCGTTGTTGTTCTTGCTGGTCACTGTGCAGACATGTAGACTGATTTGCCATTTTATAGAATTGTCTTCACGTAAAATGTTTATCGGCAGAATACAGAAGGCTACAGAATCGTTGAAGAGCTTTCGCCCTGCGGCTCAGACGTCTTTTGAAGACTACGTGGTTAATACATCTAAGCAAACAGAACTTCTTGGAGAATTGTCTTTTTTCTCCAGCGGTAAGCTCAGTCATGGCAAAGCCTTCCTTTTCCAGTCTGAATTCAAAGTGCCTGGGGAAAAACCAAAATCCCATCCATGTGACATGAGACATGACATCTCAGGGAGCTAGGACCCCGATATCTTGTGATTGTGTCCTATTTATGTTTCTGTTAACTTTGCTTATGTGTGAAAACTGTTCCCTGGGTTCCTGCACTTTTAAATACGTGGCATCACTTTGTATTTTTCTGGCAGTTGTTTCTAAAAAAGTTAAGTGTGAGAAGCGCTTGTTGACACACTAAGTTCCAGTTTGAAGCAGTTAAGCTGTTGTGTTTTGTGTAAATCACTTCCCTAACCAGGGAGCTGGTCTCTGATTTTCCTCTCTCATGAGCAGAGCACTGTAGCCCGTCCTCCTGAGCGTGTCTTTGTGCACATGTGAGTTGCTCCGAGGCAGAAGCCTGGACGTTAGCTCTCCAGGCTAGACTTGTTCTGAGCTTGCTGGGAGTGGCCAAACAGAATGCCAGGACTTGGGGCCTTTGACAAAGAAGGCCCATTTTCTTACAGTTCCGGAGGCTGGTGTGTGAGAGGAGGTTGTTGCCAGGTGTTCCTTCAGAGGCTGCTGCTGGGTCCTCACGTGGTCTTCCCGCTGGACACAGCTCTGTGTCCGGATTCAGTGGTGGCAGTCACGTCCTCATCATGACTCTGTGACTTGTTTAGAGACCTTGTCTCCTGAAGTGCTGAGGTCTAGGACTTGATTTCTGGAGGGGTGGGCTCCCGGGCGCTCCCCTTTCACCCCTAAGACCTGCTAGCTTCCCTTTGTGCTTTGCTACTCACAGCAAAGGACTCTGCTTTCCCTTTATTCCATATCACCTTCTCCATCACCCTCAGATCACTCTGCTTGTGGTGGAGAACAGTGAGGGTCATCAGAAAGGTGTGGAACTGCGTTATTGTGCAGCAACAGGAGTGTGGATCTGTGTACCTTCAATAAAAGGAAATCAGTCTTATTTATAGGAATTCTGAAGGATTATTACTTTTCAAATCAGCACCTGAACATTCGAAAGGGGTGTCAACTTCCTCCAGGTGTTTACTTGTTTATTATGACTGTCTGGTTTTTCCAAGTATGGGGTGGTTATTCCTTCAAATGCTGATCTGGAAAAAGACCCCTCTTTTTCCTGAAGGTTGGCTTGGATTGTTTTTTGTTGACTTGCTGGCTTATGCGTGAGTACAAGCACCTCCTTCCTCTGGGGGTTCCTAGAGCGTCTTAAGAAAGGTGCCTCTTTTTGGTAAAGGTGAATGATCTTGGTGATACTGGCGTCTCATGGAGAAGCAGCAGAGTGAGGAAATGAGGGCACCCAGTGGCTCTGTGGGTGCCTCATTTAGGAAGGTCTGACTTCAAAGAGGAAAGAAGGCTTGCAAGGAAGGCTAGGCTACCCCTGTTAGCTCTTTATTGGATGACTGTCCGAATGCCATTGTGGCTGGTTAACATTGATTGCATGACTGCACCATAGGCAGTTGAGCTCTTACATGTTGCTTATCTTGAGCTGGGGGGCAGAGAGAAAATGTTTCACTTGTGTCACTGAGATTTGCTAGGAATGTATTTGTGTGTAGGTGCAAGTGTTTATGCCTCTGTAACTTGGTAACTTATTGTCCCAAACAGTTAAGCTTATTGCCACTTATCCTTTGGGAAGGATTGTGGATATACAGCAGGAGGGATTTAAGGGTGGTATTTTAATTGTATTTTTAGCGAAAAATTAAGAGTTGTGTTCTGAAAATGCAGTTACACCTGGAGGCACCCACATCTTGGTGGGGAAATACTAGCAGCATCTGTAGAGATCAATGTAGTAATTAGCTGTGAGGTTCTTGAAATTTGGGGGGCACTTTTTAGTGGTTCCTCTCTCTTTTTAGCAAATGTACTGTGTTTATACTAAGAGAAATTGTTTTGCAACTCTGGAAGAAACTATGAAAGATGGTAGTTTGAAAGTTTACTAAAGTTTGTTATTACATTTAATTTATACATCTGAATAGATTCATTTATCGAAATCCATTGACAAGAACTTTGAAGTCCAGAGCGGTGATTCAGTCGGTGGGTATTTAGAGCTGTGACTAAAATGACAGTGTGGTGTCTGACGTGTGATGATTGTCATGCTTAAAACTATAATTATCTTGTAGTTTGTGTCTTGTTTTTCATTTTCCCCCTTTCAGTTATAAACAAACGTAACTTTTAAATATCTTGTTTTTCTTTTGTAATTCTGTTGTGATAGGAATACCTTGTGTGAGGTTTACTGTATTAAGAGATTTGAAGTATATTCATGTCAACTGTAGGCCAGAGTGCTATTTCTAGAGCTTGTCCAGCTGAGCTAACAAGCAACATGTAAGCCTGGTGAACTCCCCACGTCCCCTTCCCCCACCTCCTAGCATCCACTGTTCTACTCTCTGGTGTTAGGGTAGCTCAGATAAGTGCATCATACAGTTAATACTTGTCTCTCTCTCTGATTTTTTCTACTTCATATAATGTCCTCAGTTTCCAGCCATGATGTGTATTCAGGATTTATTCTTGTTCATGTACAGAGAACCATAAATTGAGAAAATTCTTACATAGTCTAGGCATCAGTGAGTATTGTCAATAGATGGGTTTTTTAATTACAGAAACACAGGCTTTGAAATAACAATATTTGACCTTTTTCTTAAAATATTATTTTAAGGCATAGATGTGCCGGAAATCAACGAGGACCAGAGCAAAGTATATAACAATGCGTTGATAAACTGGCACCACCCAGAAAAGGATAAAGCTGATAGCTATATCCTCGAATACCGGAAGATTAATAGAGACGAAGAAATGTTGCCTTGGAATGAGATAGAAGTGTTTGGCACAAGTAAAGTCATTTCAGATCTAGAGAGCAATTCTCACTACGCCTTCCGAGTGCGAGCCTACAAGGGTTCGATCTGCAGTCCCAACAGCAGAGAACTGGTTCTTCACACTCCTCCAGCTCCAGGTATTGTGAACAGCGGGAATCAAAGTAACCATCTTGGATGAGAACCTGACATGTTATTCAGAGTTTCCACGTAGACTGATCTGGAAGTTCACTCTCATTTGCAGAAGATTTTAGGAAGGCGGGGTTCCATACCTAGCTAGGATTTAGAAAGAGAGATTGAACCTTGAATTTTACCCTGTGAGCTGAGAACAGAATTGGATTTGTCACTGACATGACATATGGGACAGTATGAAAGGGAGGACATTTAAATGAGTCAACTATAAAGTTTGGGATTAAAATAGCAAGTCTTAGCTAAGTCTTCATTTTATTTTTACCAATTCATAGACATTTCTATAATATTGGATCTAAGTGAGCAAGAAATTATTGATGTAATAACAGCAAATATTTTGATCAGCCTAGTTCTGACTTGCTTAGATTTTCTCTCCGCGATGCCCAGCCTGTGGGGATGGAATGCATATTAGAAGCACCAGGGGAGCCTCCCCCAATAGTCACCGCTCTCCCCAGCTCCCCCTTTTCTGCTTCCACATTACAAACAACTGATACTTCTAGAGGGTGTTGTGGAGTTTTGCAGAATGGGAATGACTTCTTGGGTAGTTGTTTACTGCAGTGACTCCAGGGACAAGACCATTTATTTCATTCTTTTTAAAAAATATATTTTTATTATTTCTTTTCTTACATCATTTTTCATTTTGCAGAGTGTTCAATTTCTCCCCTCAGGTATAGTCCCTGTAGTTCTCCCTCCACAGCACCTGTGACCCTTCAGCTCAGCCCAGGGACTGGGGACTTCAGTCTAGGGTTGTGCGCACTCTGACAGCAGGAAATCATTTTGCTGTGGTCATTCCTCCACGTGGTCTTCAGATCCCACAGCCGCTGCTGCTCTGAGCACCCTCTCTCCCATATTTGTGTGCTCTGTTTCCTTCCCTTTTCTTCCTAAATGTGTTATTGATCATTTATTTATTGTGCCCCATGTGTGGCTACTTAAAAAAGATTAAAATGCAGCTACCTAAGCTTGGCTAAAATGGTTTCTTGCGACTTTGAATAGGCCCCAGGGGAGAGTTCTAGGGTAGGTTTCTGAATATTAAGTACAGGCTTATACATACTTCCTTCAGCTTCTGCTTTCTTTTCTGGTCTCTGACTAAATGTGGAAGAAAAAAGCCACCCTTAGGCCCCGGGGTGTTTCAGTGGCAGTGTGGGGGCAGGGAGCAGAGGAAATGCAAGGCCCACAGGGCCGGCTTCCTTTTCTCTGAGAAAAGCCACAGGAACCAGGCGCTCGCTCAGATTCATCTTGATGGTGGGGCGACTTGAGATGACTGAAGGGAGACATAGACTGTGGTCCCAGGATGTTGGGCGTTGCCAGGAAGAGTAGCAGCCTGGTGTGGAGAATGGCTGTAACTTGGCGACTTGCTTGCAGTTTGTTAGTGTTTTTTTTTTTTTTTTCTTCCCTGCTGTGGTATAATATTGTTTGAATTTCCCACTTTCTGGGTGTGAAGATCAGTGCCATTAAGTACATTTGCACTGTTGTGCTACTGTCATCTTTCAAGTCTCCGGAAGGTTTTCGTTCCTCTCAATAGGAATTCAGTGCCCATGAAGGTTTCTCTCCTTCCCCCAACCTGGAAGCTCCTCTTCTGCTTTCTCTTTCTGTGAATCTGCCTATTGGAGGAACCGTATACAAATGGATTCCTATAATCTTTTTATGACTAGCTGATTTCAAGCTTCATCCATGCTGTAGCAGGTACCAAAAAGCCCCCCTTTAAAACTGCATTAATATCTATTTCTTGTATATACCACTTTTTCTTCATCTACTCATGCACTGATGAAAGAACACTGGGATTGCTTCCACTTTGGAGGTCGCGCCCTGTGTTAAGCTTAGTCAGTTTGAGTGGACAGAGCCCATGGGTGAACAGGAATCTGTCCCCCCAAATCTTTTGCCATTTGATTCCACAGGAAGGACTCTGAGGGGGGTGGGTGGAGGGTGCTTCTGAAAGATGTGTCGGTCACCTTCCTGAAGGGCATGTGCTGGTGAGACCAAGACTTCTTTCTTTTCCTAGGAGAAGGCAGAGCTTCAGTCTGCAGCCTTTCAGTGTGCCTTTGCCTGAACCTCTCACCCTGTTCTCATTCCCAAAATAGTTCCCAAAATAGTTTTTTATGTTGGGTCTGGAACTTAATGGGCGAGTCCCTCAGTATTACAGTGGAGCAAGTTATTTTAAACTTCTTTGAGTTTTTCTCATGCGTTTGTCTGATGCTGTTTTCTTCAGCAACCTGCAGGAACCCAGAGCGTTGTGGGGTGATTTCCTTTGCACCCCAGTAAGATGAGAGTGGTATTACTTCTATTCTGTAGTGGCGGACGTTAAAGCTTAGGTTAAGCACTGCTTACATGCCAGAGCCGGCATCTGATTCCAGGTCTCAGAACCTGAAACCTTGCCTTAAAAAAAGCAAAATTAAGCTGCTTTACACTACTATCTTTTGTCATTTGATTGAAAAGGAAAAGATCTTAATAAAATTGCCACTCTTTTCCTAAATTAAAAATTGGGAAAAAACATCTAACAAAGTATATACATAATTATGGAAATAGGCAACCTTTTATTTTAGGACTAAAGGGCACCAGGACCTGGTAGTGAAAAATACTTAGTATGGATTTGCTGTCCCTATTCCAAGGGACGGCATTCATCAGTTTTTCATACATTTAGAATACTTTCTGCTATTAGAGCTCTGAGAATTTATTGGAAATTTTTTTGGGGGGGGGCGGGGCTAGGGGTTTTGGTTTCTCTCACTCCTAGAGGAGGGTCTAGGTAGTATGACAAGTAATTTTTTCTATCAAGTAATTTCTATATGAAGAAGCGATTATATTGAACTGTAAGTTTCAGAAATGTTCACACATAATCTTCAGACTAATCTTAAGCTTTATTTATAGTTTTCAGTTTCCTCTTTGATGAAAAATGTGGGTATAATAATGAACATCTCTTACTGAACTTGAAGCGAGATCATGTGGAGAGTAGAGCTGGATTCAACCTCCTCCTGGCTGCCGACCGCATCCAGGTGGGCTACTACACCAGCTTGGACTACATCATTGGCGACATGGGCATCACCAAGGGCAAGCACTTCTGGGCCTTCCGTGTGGAGCCGTATTCCTACCTCGTGAAAGCAGGAGTGGCTTCCAGTGATAAGCTCCAGGAGTGGCTGCGTTCTCCCCGGGATGCGGCCAGTCCACGGTAGGTTCCTCTGCTGGTCTAGAACTTGGCAGTCCTTTGGACACCCTTTGGAAAGTGGGAGTCTTTGTTTTGCAAGGTAAGACTGCAGAGTAGACTTGGATGGCTGGTGATGTTGAGACTAGGCATTTCTTAGATTCGAGAACCGTGGCGATACTTGGGAGGGCCTGTCGAGTCACAGGGAATGGTCAAGGCTCACAGTTCTGAGTTCTGAAGTTCTGAGTTCAGTTCTGAAGTCAGGTGGAGCTCGGTCTGTGTAGCTACGTCTTGGTTATGACTTCGAGCCTCATGGTTGATGGTAAGTTGTTCTCTTTCGGAACCCAGTTTCTTTAAATTCTTCCTAAAATACTTTACAGATTGGGGTCATGGCAAACATGTTTCCACAGCAAAGAATTTGAATTTCTTAAGGGGTTGATCATATATGGAGGTGTGCAGTTTTGTTCATTTAGTGTCGGCAAGGTGCGTTAGTCTATATGGATCATTTCTGTCTACTTAAGTCAACAGAAATCCCAGATTGGCAGTCCTGGTGTTAGGAGCAACTTTTTCACAAATGTGAAAAATTGAAATCTTTTCTGTTTTAACAGAAAAGTAGTTCATTCGGTACCATGAATAGATTATTAGTATTAGCAAAGATTGAAAAGTTTACAGCCTGATAATTATTAGAAACGAAAAAACTTGGTTAAAATGGTTGATGTAGTATAATCTCAAATATATAAAAAGCAAACAATCTTTTGTAAGATGCTACTATTTCAGAGCCAAGAGGAAAAACATCTACATAATGCTTGCTTCTGCCATAGCTTGCTTCTGCCTGGTTGGGAGAAAACCCGACCAGGAAATAGTTACTGGGACAAGATTGAAACCTGCTTTTTTCTCCTGCATTATTTTGCAGTTCCCACAGGGTTTACTTCACCTGGTGATCCCACAGGTGAGGGTGTCTATGTCTCCTCACCCCATCCACTCTGATAAGCCAGTGATGACATTTAGATTTTAACCTGTGTATTCAAGTAAAGTAGGGAAGCCAGATGCCAGACAGCTCAGGGCTGAACCTGAGAAGATTCTATAAGTGACTCCTGGGTTGTCTGGGACCTTTGTTTGTTTGTTTGTTTTTGAGACTAGGTCTTGCTATTTTTGCCTGTGGAACCACAGGCTCGCGTTGCCCGGGGTACCACAGACTCAAGCAATCCCCAGCCTCAGGTTCCCAGGTAGCTGGAATTAGAGGTGTGTGCCACCATGCCCAGCTATTTTTTTGGGACTCAGTCTCTCTACATGCCCTCGGCAGGACTCGAATCACGATCCCTGGCCCCGGCCGTGGCTTCCTAGGCTGCCACCTGCAGGCATGCACCACCATGCCTGGCACCTGTGATTGTTTTAATGGAAAGGTTTCCATGCAGACCTATAGGTTTCCATCCGTGTATACGGTGAGCATGTTTAGGATCCTTGCAGCCTGCGGGTGGCAGTGCAGGTGAGCCTCTGTGTCCTGTGTCTTAGGTATGAGCAAGACAGCGGCCACGACAGCGGCAGCGAGGACGCCTGCTTTGACTCTTCGCAGCCCTTCACCTTGGTCACTATCGGCATGAGGAAGTTTTTCATCCCCAAGTCGCCGACGTCGAACGAGCGTGAGAATAGAGTTCTCCCCATGCCGACCAGCATCGGGGTCCTCCTGGACTGCGAGAAGGGCAAGGTGGCCTTCTACGACATGGAGCACATGAAGTGCCTGTATGAGCGCCCGGTGGACTGCTCGCACATGATGTACCCCGCGTTCGCCTTGATGGGCAGCGGTGGCATCCAGCTGGAGGAGCCCATCACCGCAAAGTACCTGGAGTACCAAGAGGCCCTGTAGGGCGAGCGGCCGGCGCGGCGTGGGCTGAGCAGTGCCGGCGCAACGCCGCGGTGTTCGCCTCCTAACTAATTACACATCATCTACGTGTCTGTCCCCACGTGTGTGTGTTGTGTGTATTTGTTCTTAAAACACGGAAAACCTACACAGCCTGGCCGTTCACAGCCGCGGGTGCAAGGACGTGCTCTCCCGGTTAACTGGGAACTGGTTCCGTTTGCAGCTAGCTTGCCTTTCTCTTTTTAGGAACAGGAAATCTAATTTATTTATGTCAGTGGGCGTTGCTGATGGTCCTGCTTCTGTTTGGGACCAGGAGGGGGAGGGGTACGAGAATATTTATTATGTTTCTTCTTGAGTTTTCATTTTTATATCATGTGTATGTCCTAAGACGATATTTTTTAAAATGCCTTCTGGGTAGAAATTAGTAGTTAAGTCTTGTGTCTTGCATTTGTTTGTAATAGGGAAACAGAGATAAAAATAGGAAAGAAGCAAAAGGCCATAGAATGGTAGCATATTTAAATGGAAAGTCATGTATTTTGCGGTGTATGATGAACATGAAGAGTGTATTGCCTGGAAGATGAATACTGCTGTTGTTTATTCTTTTAAAGGCCACCCATTGTCTTGTGCAGGATCCTCGTCAGGTCCCCTGTGATGTACCCACCTGCATGTGTAATGAAGAGGTTTCTTGCAGGAATCACAAAGTCCTCGGTTCACACATGAAGCTCTGCACTTCATGTAAATTTTTTCAGGGAAATTTGTCTTCATCAGATCATTATTTTACATAAATATTAGTATTTATGATATTTGTCATTTTTGCTCATTTGCCCTCTTTTTGTGTCTCGTGGCTTTCATTGCTTGGCACAAACACTGCCCATGAGATTGTCCTGGTGATGTTTACATGACTGCAAAGTTCCTGGTCTATTTTTAGTGTCATTAAATGTATCATAAAATGTGGAGCAACTAGTCAGCTGTCTGTAATTATTCTGTGGGTCATTTTTTGTTAATACACCTCTAGTATAAGTCAGTGAAAATACAAATTAAGTTGTCTAGGAATATAGCACATTTTAATGACTTTCCCTTTAAAAGTAAAGAGTTCTTTTAACTGGAAAACAAGCATTTTATCAAAATTTTGTATTTGTGAAAGATGTTCTCTTTATTTATTTAAGCGACTTATAGTTTTAAAGTTAAAATGTTTGGAATCTAGAATATTAGTTCTTAGTGCCTTTCAGCACTAATCATTTTGAAGTGTTTTTGACATAATTTAATAGATTCACTGAAACTCTTGGACTAGTTTTTTTTAATTCCTTTTGGTATGTGTTATTCAGACTGGTGCTGTGCTAATTTTTTTTTTTTACCCTAACCTGAGTCAAAACTATCATGGAGAATTTCTGAGTTTTGTAGCCTTTGTTTCTCTCCCACCTCAGAACTGCACTTTACTACACAGCAAGCACTTAGCAAATCTATGCAGCATTACTTGGGTCTCTGTGCAATAAAACTGGCAGCATCACATGTGTGGTTGAGCGTGACAGCCTCCGCGTGTCAGCACATGTGTAGAAATCTTCAATGTGAAGCTTTTGTAGGAATAGGAAAGCTATGGGAAACATTGCAAAGAAGTTGTACGACTGGTTTCCTTTCATTTTTAATAAAGATTAAAAGTCTGTCAAGTGTAATTTTTGAAATCTGCATTCCAGGGATTCTCAGGATGACTCTATGGAAAAGGGAATTAAATTGTGAAAAGATCTTTCCCCTTCCCCAAATATATGAACCTAGGGCTCAAGTTTGATGCATCTTTAGTGTTAACTCTTGTGAAGGGATTATTGGAAGAGTCTAAAGTGAAACAGACTAGCTGATTAATTGATTGATTTTACTAATAATTTTCTGATCCATAACAGATTCTAGAGGAGTGTTCCTTTAGTTCACATTCTTGCTCTTGGTTTACGGGGCTCTGGTAGTGGCAGGCAGTTGTGGGTCTCAGTAAGTTGTAGTGAATGCTTGATAATGGTCTCCATTAAAAAAGAAAAGGGTAATGGATTCATGGTTGTTCCCTGTGAGGCTGTACAATGAATGTATTACCCAAGTCACCTTTTGCTCTGGCAGGTATTCAGCTGCCTCTTGGGCCTGGTTTGTCCTGCTGTATCCTGTCTGTGGTGGGTATATAATTAGTCACCCCCTTGCTTCTGAGAACAATCGAGACCCTGCAGTGCACAGCCATCACTGCCTCGAGAGCTGGAAGGGAAAGGGAGGAATGCCAGTAAAGATGAAGGAAGCCTCATGGGAGTTAGGGTTCCCTGGAGGCAGCTTAGCTGTGGTGCGAGACGGAGAGGCAGCAAGAAATGCCCACCCCGTGATGGGCTGGTGCTCCTGGTGACCAGACCCAGCAGGAAGCCAGCTGGCAGGGGCTCTTGCTGTGTAGATAGCAGGAGTCAGAGAAGAAAAAGCCGGCCTGGGTGTGGATGTGGGTTGGTGTCTGTGCAGAACAGCTGGCACCTGTGGGAAGAACTTCAGTGTCTTCGAAGGGAGCAGGCCATTGCATTGATGAGTTTTCGGAGGGAACAGCATTCTGATATGTGAGAAAACAAATGAATGAAGGGTTCCAGAGACTTAGATAGCTAGGCAGCTTGTCCCATATTCAGCTCCTCTACTCTTTCCACCTTGAGATGGTCTGTGAGGTTGAAGAGAGTTGCTGCTTTTCTAAGTTTTCCATCTCTCCTGAAGTCTGAGAAGATTAAGGGCTGTGATTTAGAAGAAAAGCGTCATAAAGGTCTGGCTAGCCTGTTGTCTGCATAAGATGGTAGAATGCTGTCAGCAGAAATGGAAAGGTATTGTGTGTGAATTCTATGGCTTGACGAATCTATAGACAGTAACTTTTTAATGCAAATCTTCCTTTCCCCCCCCCTGAGTCCTTTGCTTAATCTATCTGATTCAGGGTTTGATTTTATGTCCTGACACAGTTTTAGAAGACCTGGTGGTTGGTGGTTCTGTTGACTAGTGGTCAGTATGGGTTTTTCGTTTGGATTTAGACTGTCATCTGATGACTGTGATCTCCGAGAAGTTAGTAACTGGCTGCCAGACTTTGTTCTCTGTAAAATGGTTTACCCTGCACCTCAGGAAAATTAGATCATGCACACAAATAACACATCTGGTGTCCTATACATGCTCTATATGTTGGCCTCATGTATACCTTCTGCTTGTCAGTCGTGTTTGTGCAGAAAGTTAACATTTAATCCCATATACCTTTTGTGAGTGGTGAAATGACACTTGAGCACAAAACTGTATTGGACCCCAAAGAGCAGGTACTTAGCCCTCCAGGGGAAGGATTTACCTGAACGCAGAGGTATATCCGAACCAGGTGAGGCCTGATTAGAGACTCTTAAGTCTGGGGAGGGAGGATAGCTTGGCTCACCTAAGGGACGTAGAAGGGGATACTTAGAGACAGGTCCAGGAGGCGGGGGTGAGAGCTGCTTTGTGGTTTCTCCTGAGTTGGGCTACTGGGCTTGCGCAGACAGGTAACAGTCCAGCAGTCCATGGCTCTGGGCTGCAGCCTCCAGGGATTCTTCAGTTGGCATCTGACCCTTGTCGGTGGTGGTGCCTGGGGGCCGCTGCAATGGCCCAGGTGTTGGTTGATTCATGCATCTGTTCCAACAGGGCTGGGGCAGCTCCTCCCACCGGCTGGTAATTTCTTTCACCTGGGCCTTCTCCCCGCTCCAGCCAGAGCCGTGTAGGCATCCCCAAGTGAGGCACAGTTCAGCCAGGCAGGGGAAGATCAAGTCCAATTTCCTGGGACTGAGATAGCAGGATCCGGCAATTTCCAGTCTGGGCTCACGGGGCAGCGGGCTTATCTGGGCCATTCCTGATGCCTGGGTGACCCTCGTTCAGGACATGTTTCTCCGTGGACCTTGGAACCCAGGCCGGGCTTGCTAGTGACAGAGCTGCATGGACCCCAGGCCCTGTTTGTGTGTCACCCGTGTGGGTCACGGGGCGCGAGGCCCGAGGTTGGAGAGGAGGCCCGAGTGTGCGCTTGCAGTGGATGTGTTGGGCTCCAGGGACACGACCACTGCCATCTGCCCAACCCCCAGCTTCTCAGGTAAGACCAGGAACGTCTTTTAAAGGAGCTATACATTGCCCGAGGTGCTGGGGTGGATTCTGAGTTGAAACTGGCTGCTTGTGGTGTCTGTCACCCAGGACGAGAGTTTGGACCTCAGGAACTCGGCTCACAGGGCACCTTAGCACACAACACCCCTTCCCCCCACTCCCTCACTAAGAACTTTCCAGAATATGGGCAAGAAGTGCTGGGTCCTGACCACAGGTGCTTGGTGGCACTAAGAATAGCTAAGAATTAGTACAGAATATTTTAAGTTAACAAAAAGTTTGATTAGAAACTCAAAAGGTGACTGTTGACTGTTAAGTAACTGAGCTGATTGCTTTGGGCAGATCTTATTTTAATTCCCATAACAATGGGGAGAGGATGTTATCATTTCTTACTACCAGTGAGGAAAAGGAAGCCTGAAGAAGGTGAACCCCAAATGAACACTTGATAACTATCTTGGCGCCATTTCCCAACCTTCCTCTTAAACCTAATAAGTAGAAATGTTTACCAAATAGAATGATACAGTTGGAAAAAGTTCTTTCAATAATTCTTAGAGAACAAGTTTTTAGGACAGCCATTTTTTGTATCATTGTTATTTAGTAAGTATGAAGGTTTGCAAAACCACTAAACTAGCAATTCTATTCAAGCATTTACCCTAGAGACTTAAGGTGCATATGCATTTGGATACACATACAAGAAAGCACATAGGCCCAGCTTGGAAACCACCCAGTTGCATATCCAATGATAGAATGACGAATATGAAACATTTTCCAGTGTGCTGTTACAGAGAGCAATGAAAATGAGCAAGTGACTGAAACCCTATTGTGTAGAAAAATAAGGTGCTTATGTTTGAATGTTAAGTTAAATTCAACAGCAGACACATTTCTTAGCGGTAAACCCCATGGGGGGAAAGGTCTTTATTGTTATCAACCTCCATATGAACCTGAGTAGATCAGATCCAAGTTTTATCAGAGAAAAGAAGTTTCTTTTCTGCAGATAATGGAGAAAAAGTGAATTTCTCCACAGACCAACTTGGAAGCTCGTTTAAGGAGAAGGGCAAATGGGAGACAAAAGGAGACCTTGGTGACTAGATGTTGAAGTGTTGGGTGTTGCTGGCCATTTGCTTGTTCAGGTGGGGCTCATGGTTCCACATATGATACCCCTTCAGAAAATGGTGGCTCCACCTCTCTCCTGGGCAGGGCTTTCAGTATAATACTAAGGATGATGTGGATTTTGGATCAGGAAGGAAGCACCTGCACTGTGCTGTGGATTTTTAAAAATTAATCATTCTATTGTTTATGTGTGTATATATATATATATATACACATACATATACACATATATACACATATATACATATATGTATTTATATACATATATACACATATATACACATATATATATAATATTACATCATTTTATTCCCCAGGGTTCTCCCGCCACCTGATCACCCATGAACCTTCATCTTGATCTTGTGCTCTTTCCTTCCCTCCCTTTCTCCCCTTCCCCCTTCCTAACTTCTTGGCCCAGATCTGCTGTTAACTTATTTTGACTTTTTCTCGGCCTTTTGTTTGTTTGTTCCGTATCCCATCTATAGGTGAGACCATACGGTTTCTGTTTTTGTTTTCTGACTTTTTTCTAATATGATTCCTTCTAGGCCCATCCATGTCATCACAAATACGTCATATTTGTCAGTTTTGATTGCAGAATAATATTTCATTGTGTAAATATATCACATCTTTTTCAATCATTCATCAGTTTGGGGCATTCGGGTTGTTTCCTTATCTTGGCTGTTTTAAGTAATGCTGAGATAAACATCTGAATACAGATGTCTTTTTGATTAGTGCTTAGTGTTTTGGTTTCCTTTGGATAGATTCCCAGCAGTGGGACTGCTGGATTGAATGGAAGTTCCATTTTCAGTAGTTTGAGGCTCTTCCACACAGCTTCCATAGTGGCTAGACCAGTTTGCACTCCCACTAGCAGTGTAAGAGTGTGCCTTTCTCTCCACATCCTCACCAGCTCTTGTTGCTGCTCTGGATTTTTTAACGGGCTGATGGACTCTTCAGTTGAGTGGGGTATTTGGAATCCAGCTATCTTCATGTATGGCTTAATTAGACAGTATTATTTTTAAATAGTTCACTTAAGAATTTCAACAGCCCTGCTGGAATTAGTAATGAGGGGCCTTAACCTTTGGTCTCTGTTCTCTGCACACCTGGTTTGGCACCACAGTTGGTGTTATTTTACATGCCGGACCGAGAGGCATGTACAGATGCTCAGGGAATACTTGTTTCGTGACCTTAGCCATGGTGTGGGGGGTGTGTGTGTGTTTCAAAACATACCAGATGTTACTGTCATAGGCTGGGTATCCTCTGAGGAACCATGGAAGGGGTATTTTCTGAGTGGGTGATCGTCTGCACCATGCTGACTATGGCAGCGTTCACAGTGTTCCTTGTTTGATGTTGCTGCATCCCACGCCATATTTCACAACGAAATAGCTAAGGCTGCGGACTTCCAGGTTATTTGGTTTCATTTTATACATGGCTTTGGAGCATGGACGCGAGAAGAGGGTGCTTGTGGTGCTGTGGCAAGATCATGTGGAAACTGTTTTTGCTGGTCTGAATGTGGGGCCCAGGCTGACACTGGCATCTGCAGGGCTTTCCCGAGTGCTCACAGGATGCCTCCGTAGGGGCTCAGGTGCCATGACCCGGGTTTAAATCCACCTTTCCATGGTCTGGCCACACATGTGACTTGGGATAACTGTGGAGGTGACAGAAGCCACCGCATTGGTTGCAGGAATTAAAGGGAATGAAACAAGACAGACCGTCTAGCCCTACCCTATGTGCTTTGTGGGTGTTAGAAAGATGCCACTGGGTGAACCCACGAGCTGTTGTGTCAGTGCTAGGTGACCCGGGTTTCATGAAGTTTCAGACATAGGGGGCTGTTACCCTGGCAAAAGGAGAAAATGTTCCCTCAGCATTTAGGGAAGTGGGAAGAGATTGTTTTCCTTGGTTCCGCTAACAGCTTAATTTGTCAAGTTCCTTCCCCACTCCTCACTACAGCAACACCATGTTGTTTACCCAAGTCGCATGTGTCCTGGACTTGTTTAAATAACCAACCTTACCTCCCCTTTTAAATTGAAATAGTTTTTATTTGATGTCTGGTTGGTGGGGACACATAGCAGCAGGTTTGGGGTTTTGCTTACAGAGCCGTTGTCACTGGAAATGACAACTGAGCTGCTTATGTGAAAATCAGAACTAAGGCATTACTCTTGGGGGCTTTCAGACTGGCTGGAAAGCCTTCTGCACACTCCACTCCACGGTGCATTCTGGGCCATTTCATTTCTTTTATGTTCTCTACAGATTCTTTCACTGGATGAATCCCCGAGATGGGAGGAGTAGAGCAACAACAAGCACGTGAGAGGAGTAGAGCAACAAACCTGTATGAGCTCTGTGCAAACAAAGTTGCTTCTAAGTGAAGATATCTCCCCCTAGTGCTGAAATGCAGCTCATCCAGGAGCACCCCCATTTTTCAAGTGTGGGTGTGCACGGGCATGTGCACACACAAGAGCTGAACACTTTTGAACTAACTTTCCACCCTTGCCCGAAAGGCCACGGGTGTCCATGGTGGGTGCCTGGAAGAATGATGCTAATGAGGCCATGGAGACAGCTGTAGCTTATACTGTAACATTTGCCTTTAGGGTACTGGTTGGAAAACCAATGTGGACATTTCCAGGGTCTTCCAGGACAGGACTGGTAGCTCGTTCCCATGGTGAGTTTTGCCACCCAAGGTTTTTCTTTCATGTCTGTGGTGCTGGTTGCTATTCTGTAGGAATCTGACCGCTGCAGTACAGGCCTCATTGTCCTTCCAGGAAGATCGTCTTACTCCCTTTCTGCGCCTGGTCTTAGGTTTCACCGGTGTTCAGTTTAGTATACAATGGCAGGCTGTTGGATTCACTTTCCTCCTTTGGTAAACAAGCCAGGCCAAAGGCTTATCGGGGTTTTGTTATCAGATTGCAAGTCTGTTAAAATGCTCCAACTGGGAGACAAAAACTGCTCCATCATTTGAGGAAGACAAATTAAGCATAATTAATAATGATTACTGGTTATTAATGGAGTCACAGGGAATTGGCCAGTGAGGGGTAAAGAGGACCGTAGTGCTCCGTAGTGCTCACAGGACTAGCAGTAAGGGCACAGCCACCAGCCCCCCAGGCTGAGCCAGCGTCCGGATGGAGCAGATTGGGAAGAAACACCTCCTCTCCTCTACCTCCATACTGTGGGGTCTCTGGGCTGAGATTCAGGGTTCACTGGAGAGTATAGCCACGACCCCTTCCGTGTGGATAAATCTGAAGTGCTGGTCACTTTGGTAGAATTTGCTGGAAACTGGTGGTGTGGGGTGGTAAGGAAACTGCTCAGAGGATGTGCTGTGCCTCTGAGGGGCGACCGGGGATGGGGTGTGCGACAAGTACTGGCTAGGAGCTGTCAGCGGCCCCCATGCCTGCTGCTGCGTGCCCTGAGAGTCAGTCAGGCAGAGCTGCAGGGAGCCCCACTTTCCTGCAGCACCCCTCCTGACAAACCTTAATACCGTGACAGCTGCAAATGGCAAAGACACATTCTTGCTCTTTTTTAATGTAGTGGGCAGTGAAGCCACCGTGGACTTGACGGTCAACAGGTCCTAACAGGCACGTTGCCTGCATTTCTCAAAGCAAGCTTGCCCTCCAGTATGCACGGAGGAGTCAGTCTTGATGCCTGGATGATTATTGATAATGACATATTCAGATCTATTTCAACGCTCCATTTCACTTCCTCCCTCTTAATTGTATCAAAGCATCGAATTCCCTTAATTTTAAAATGAAATACACAGGGACGATTCCCACTAGGATGCTACAACCTCCTGCTTTACGGACACCCACAGGATTTGCCTGCAGTCGTTACCTGCAGATGGAACAGCCCACTTTGGCAGAAAGCACCCTTACCATAGAGCCTGTGCCCCCCTTCCCTTAGGCCCCAGCTGCGCTGGGGTGTGGGCACCCTGTTGCCTGAAGTCAGCCTTCAGGTGCTTACGGAGTGGAGGCATCTCAGCGAGGGACTGTGGCCTGAATGATCCATACAGCAGAGTATGGGGCCTGGGAGACTCTGGGAAATGGGAATGACTTCAAGCTATTAGGGAAATAATGAGTAGGTTGCCACGGTATGGAAGGCATGATGCAGGAGATGGATTGCTGGGGACTGACTAGCTGTGTACCTCTCCCTAATTCATGTGTGAACATCCGACCCATCATGGCAGCACAGGAGGTAAGGCCTTGGGGAGGAGGTCAGGTCTCAAGGGTGGAACCCTCATAAAAGGCATTAGTACCCTCCTAAGAGAGACCCAGGAGAATGCTCCATCCCTCCTGCTGTGTGAGGACTGGGCACGTGGCATCTGTGAGCCAGTGACTGTTAGCCACTGTTGGAAAGCACATTCTCCAGCTGTTAGCAGACTCCCCTGTCCAACTGCCCTTCTCTCTCGTGCTGACAATAGGTTAGAGTTGGGGCCAGACCAGGGTCTTCTGTGATGAACATTGCATTTTTTCTGTTTTCTAAGCCGAATACTTTGTTTTTCATCCCTGAAAACTCCAGAAGGTGCCGTCGCTAAGGATCTCCAGGCCACTGGTGTGAGCTCTGCTGCTGGTGGGCAGAGCCAACAATGTCTTCTCATTGACCTTCTTCAAATGCTTCCTCCTCCACCTCCCCATGTTGTGCTCCTGGAGTGGCCCCGGATAGCTTTTTCTCTTTGCTCTCCTGCCTTGCTTTCTCCCCCACCATTTCCTCAGTGTATCCCCTCCTGGTGATCATCTCCATCCAGGGGTGGGTGCAGGTTTTGTGGGCCCAAAGCTTATATAATTCATCACATTAGGAAGCCTCTGTGAGAGAGTGAAGACCAAATTACGATGCCCTGGAAAGCAGTGGAAACAGCACGGAAATGCCTGGGTTGGAAGGAGCGGTATTCCCATGGGTTGACAATACTCCATTCAAAGTGGCTCTTCTGAGGAGCTCAGTGCATGAGGCTATACAGGCTTTCTCCTTCCCCTTTTTCAGAAACTCTTACCTGTTCTGAGGTGCTGATTCCTGTGTTCCCATCTATTTTCACTGTTAAGTTCAGCAGGTCCAGGGAAGGGCTTGCTCTGCCTGCAGGGAGGGAGGAGACACAACCAGGGCAGTTTTATCACCTCAGGAGAAGCTGCTCTAATTTTTTTTGGCCCTGCCCCCTGCCCACCACTCCCAGGAGAAGCTTCTTTAAAAGCTGCTGAAACCTTAAAGAGGCCCCGGAGGCTGAGATGGAGGAGTTCTGTCAAAATGCTCTGTGTCTGCTGCGGTGAGGTCTCAGTGAGGCCTTCTCAGGTGGGCCTTCATCCAAGCCGGCATCACGCTCGGGTAATCAGCTTACTGTGGAATCTAGAGGAGTTTTATCCCGAGCGACAGCAGGTCCTTACTTAACGTCTGTGAACATATTGTGATTCTTGTGAATGTTCTGGAACTCTCTCTCTCTCCCCCAGTGTAGCAGACAAGAGAGCAAAGCCATCTGCATAGGTTTAGAACAGACCCCGTCCTGTCATGTCATGCAGCCACGTGGGGAGCTGCTCATCTCGCATGTCCTAAGGGTTCAGAACATCTGCACACACAAAGGCAATAGAGGAGCCTCTTAGCGTGAAAGATTTTAATTGGGAGATTCACACACACTCACACAGAGGAAGAGAGAGAATTTCAAATAACTGCCAATCAGACTCCAAGAATTACCCATCCCCTGCTGGGCAAATGCCCAGCCAAGCAGGTTTGGCCCAAAGTGGGGTGACTGAGACCTGAAAACTTGCCCTCGTCTAGGGACTTTCCAGGGGGAACTACAAGAAAAGGGTGAGGCATGTCCCGGAGAGCTGGAGCCAAAAGATACTTGAAATTTAAAATGTCCCATGTAATCTACCACCATAATGGCTGCCGTGGTCTCTGCCAAGAACCAGAAGCAGCCTCCCCACGCCTGTCTCACACGAGTCTTCTCAGCAACTGTCTCTTCTCCATGTGTCTCTCTCCTCCTTCATTCCATCTCAATATGTGTATCTGCTTTGCTCCTTCCTCCTTCCCAGCTGTCCCTCCTGATCAGGAATTCCAGTTCATGGCACGCTGGCAGGTGTAACCTAAGGGGGCTGCATGTAAGTGGGGGCAGGGAAAATTGTGCTTCACTATGTTGAATCGCTTCTCTCCCCACAAGGTACATTCTGAAATCATCCTTTCATTCTGCTCCCACTTCCTCCCCCACTAATGCCAAAGGAGCCAGATAAGGTTAATGATGGGGGTACCCAGGCTTTGTGTCTCATCATGTTTTCTTTAGAAATCAGGAAAGTGATTAAACCCTAGCGTCTATCCTGCTCTGCACACAGATAGATGAACGTTTCTTTAGATGGAGACAACTTAGAAAACTGAAAGCGCTAAATATATAGACAAAATCCAGAAGCCTTCTGTCAAGAATAATTACATTTTTCATATCAGTGACTCACTGTTCCTACCTCTATAAATTGATCTCAGATTTGAGCTCATTGGAACAGCGCTCTCAGAGTGACGTCAGCTGGGCTGCTTCTCAGGTTTGACCCTCACTTGAACTATGTCATAAGCTTTTGGTCAAACTAGCTTTGAGGCATTTCAGTCAACATGTCCACGGTCGTTTCGTCGTGTTGAAAAGAAGAGCAATGTCAGCCCTTCCGCAAAGCCAGCGTTCGGAAGAGGCTCCCACACAAGGCCCCTGCCATGGCCTTGCCTCTGGTAGAGGACCTCAGTAGGCACCCCACTGGGGACCCAGGATAGGGAGGGCTGCCTTTTGCTCCTTTGTGCCCCAGGGGCGGGGCAGCACCTCTGGGGGGGGGGGATCCTCTCTTGTCACGCCCACTTCTAACATCTCACTGGAAATTAGAAAACCAACAATCCACTGACTGACACACAGGAGAAAAGAACAAAGGCCCTGAACATGATTGTCACCTGGGTGAGGCCCAAACTGAGTGAGAGCAGAACCACAAGACATGACTGTGATACTAGTCACATACGTGACCCGGCAAAGAGCTTCACCTACAACGCTGTAGGGGCTAAAGAAACCAGCCTGGGACCCAGAGATGCCATCAAGGTGAACAAAGCGCCCTCCTCTCCCATTCAGGAAGGAAAACCACAGGAAGGGGCTGTGGCCCCACAACAGAACTGTAAACCACGAGAGCAGAGAGGAGCTGGACAAACCTCCCGCTGGAATCCGTCCCCACCACGGAATCACACTAATGCCCATGGCTGAGAGCTGGGATCCCAATGCCAGAGGCCAGAACCATAAGGCTTCAAAGCAGTGTCATGGGGCAGACACCAGAACGGAGAAGGCAGCCAGCATGAACGAGGAGTCATGAATCCCAGCGACCACACGAGTCTGGAGAAAAGGAGACTGTCAACTTCACCACCGAAAATGCCACAAAAAAGGAGCCTGGAGAACAACGCCACACACCTGCCCTACACGAGCCCAACATGGGCCCTAAATGAGCTCAACGGGCTACGGCCTCAGAAACGGCCTTAGAAACTCAAACAGCCTGGACCAACAAGTCCCAAGAGCTCAGGTCCTCAGCCAGGAAAGGAACATTTACCAGATAATGGAAGGAACTAAGGGGCCAAACAACGACCAACAACTTTACCAACCGACAAATCTCAGAGGGAGGAGTCGGCGTGACCAGAGGGAGGACATGGGGGGGTAAAGGGATGAGGGAGGGCGGGCCATGTATCTGGGAACAACAATTACACAAACGTGAACAACACTGTAAAATAAATAAATTAAAGAAATAGCAAAACCAATGCCAGCCTGACATTGAATGTTGTTATTCATTATTCGTGTAATTGCTTTTTTTTTTTTTTTTTTGGCATATAGTTTTGCTTAAATTTGCAGTTTCCCAGAATCCATAGACTTGGTAAGCAAGTGCTTATGAAACAGGGTGCAAACAGGAAAGGACAAAGAAACACCCTGGAAGGCCAAACAACAAGGGCTTTAGCACTACAGCACTACAGTAGAGCTGTACCTCGTACCTCTACAGCGATACAAGGACCAAGTATTATTGGGGGGATAGGGACACCCCTGTTTAAATTCCTTTTTCCTATGGGTTCTTCCACCTGCACGCAGCAGCTGCTCAGATACTAAACCTTAACGACCAGGAAAGACAAGAAGTTTATTTCCAGATATGGGAAAAACAATCTGAAAGAGTCCACACCCTCACAAGTGTTCCAAACAGAGTAGAGTCCCAGAGTCCCACTTCTGCTCCTCAAGGAACTTCGTGGGGTTTACCTCAGTCTTAGGGCACTTCTGGTTGAAAATGCCAGGCTGTGTCCTTGACTCCTGATCCTGTCGCTCCAGTTGGCACCAGATGAATCCAATCAACACAGGTGGAGCTCCGGTGGGTCTCCCCGAGGCAGGCCTGTCCGTGTGTCACCGTGGCTCCGCACACCAGGGTCACCTCTCCTCCGCCTGCACACAGCTCTCCATCCTCAGGAACCCGAGTGCTGGGGAGGTGAGCCAGCTCCAGGGGACTCTCCTCCTGGGCCCTTCTCCCGAGGCCCAAAACCTCCACACCTGATCCCAATTTCCATGCTCTCCCTCTCCACCCTCCAGCTCCTCTCCAAAATCGTATATCCTCCCTTTCCCCCTCTGGGCTTTGGGAGTCCCCACCTCATGACCTGCATTAGCATAATTCCAAGACTGCCCAGGTAATAGCTTTACTCTAAAAGGGGGAAATGGCCTTATCTGGCCTCAGGCAAGTCTTAGTCTCTGTCTTTCAGATGCAGGTGACAGCCATACCCACATTCCTTTCCCAATGAAAGGAACTGGGTCCATATTGGGTCCTGGCTTCACAAGGACCGTGCTGGATAGAGAACAGGTCACCCATCTGTGGGTTCTTGCCCACATGCACAATCACATGAGGCCTCAGGCTCCAGGAACGACCACCATGAAGTTCACCCTGAAGTTTGTTTTCGAACAGGGGAAGCCCAGAGCTTACAGTAACCACAAGGGGTGGCTGTCTCACACCCAGGAGTGTCCACCTGACAAGTGTCAGGAGCGCTGGACAGCACTGGCCTGTAGTGATGGTCACCACTGGTCACCCGGAGGCAGGGTCAGAGACACCAAGCGTTAAGAGCTTTTAGTGAGCTGCTCTTTGAGACAGCAGCCCCGGGGCCTTTGTTCCTCCCGCCAGGCAACGTCAGAGACAGGCCTGGAGGCCAGGCGCCCATGGAGGTCTTGGTCTTCTGGCTGCCGCTGCTTTTCTTCTGAGGTCACTGCTAGTCCTTGTTTTTTCCCCTTCCTTCTGGGGTTGGAACTGGGGCCCAGAGGGGCTTTCTCAGGGGCTGGACCTGTCTCCCCTCAATGCCCTCTGAACCTGGTTTATGTCCTCCAGCAGGGTGCCCCACCTAAGAGTCTGATTGGACCATTTTTCATTGGACCTATGATGGTCGATTTGCACCAATCGGCTTCTAGCTCACACCTGATTGGCTCATTTTTCAATCCAGGGAGTTAAAAGGAAAGGATCTTCGCTGGGCTCTGAGGCGCCTCAGCCAGAGCTGGCCTGTGGTGGAGCAACAGGGCAAGAGACCACAGCTGCTGCTGGCCCGGCCACTGAGGCAGCTCCTGACCCCTGTCACTTAGTTATTTACTTTCAGAGGCACAGAGGGCCAGGCGTGGTGGTGCGCGCCTGTTGTCCAAGCGCTGGGAGGCAAAGAGGCCAGGGATCGCTTGAGTTCACGGGTTCGAGATTACCCTGGGAAACATAGTGACACCTGTTCTCCAAAAAAGCAGCTGAGTGCTGTGGTGGACGCCTGTAATCCTAGCTACCTGGGAGGCTGAGGCTGGGAATCGCTTGAGTCCACAGTACCCTGGGCTGCTTGGGTCTGCGGTACCCTGGGCAACATAGTGAGACCTAGTCTCAAAAAGAAAAAAAAAAGTGCCGAGGGTGGGTAAGAATGTGTGCCCAGGAGAGTCCTATATCTGATGTTCATCTCCCTACCCAGTGTTCCCGCCTCTAGGTTTCTTTTAGGATTCTCACCTCACTACTGTCTCAACTCTCTTTCCTTGGGGCCTCATTCTAAGCAGCAAAATGTCCTCCCCTATTGGCGCTATTTGGATCAGGCTTTAGACTGATTTCCTTGTTGCTTTTTGCATAAGCAAATTTTGCATAAGCAATTTTAAGCTCTAGACATAATTAGCAGTCGATAACAGTTCTTCAAAGGAAAGAAGCTCTCAAAGCAAAGAACACTCAGTCAGCGGGATTTCGGCACTGGCAAAACGTACCTTTCCTGCCCGCCTGTGCCTGTGCAGGTGATTCTGCACAACCTTCTCCCTTTGCAAAGCTGCAGAGGCAGCTTCCCCCCCCCCCCACCGGGCAGGTGGATATGCAGGCCTCTCTTTTAACAAATGTGTCCCTTTCAGAGGCAGCAGCAACTCTTTGTGCCTGCTTGTATCTGTGCAAATGTCCTCCCTTCCTCTGCCCCCTCCCCTACTTTCCCTCCTCATAATAACTCTGCCCTTTTGGATATTAAGCTAAAGAAACTGAAGGCTTTTGCAATCTCAATGAATTCAATTTGAAAAGTTGAATATTAGTGGAGGAAATTAGGAACCTGGAACCCCCCCCCCATCCCTCCAAATGTGCTTGGTATGGTTTCCAGTCCCCCAGGACTCTGCAGTATTGAATCAACCTCCGTTTTAGACTTTGTGTTGTTTTTATCAAAATAATGATCCAGGACTTTATTGTGTGATTATTTCCAACCTTACCAAGCAAACACACCTGTAGCATTGTCAAAACAGTTGCTGATGAAAGGCAGAGCTTTTATTCACTGGTTCCCTATGATTTGTTCTCTCCATGGCTCGCTAGGACTGTGTTCACCAGTAGGAAGCTGCAGATGCAGGGTTGGAAGTTGCTCTATTGTTTAAACAGTCCTATTCAGCCCCAACACAACACTTCTTTCTCATTTTCTTAGTGTAAAACTTCCATGGCAATCTGCCCCTCCTTCCTGATTCCCCCCCTGTGCAGCCGTGGCACTGTCATTGATAAACGCTGACTTCTGTCAACTAGGAGAGCATTAACGACTTCCTCTGAAGTCAGCACAGAATTCCAGATATCTGCTGAGAGCTGACGCTCGCTTTCAGGGCAAATATGTTGGTGAAGCTTATGAATAAAGATCATCCACCATCTGTCTCCTGTTTTTATTTACTGGGACTCTTAACCCTTTGCCGTTCACATTTACAAGTGCTTTTTCTCACGCTCCTTATGGAACTGTATGCTTTCTCGGGAAGGTCTGCTTTGTCCCCCAGCTGTCTTAAGTTGTATGGTGAATCTGCGCCTTTTGCATCGGTGGTTTGGCCTGTGACATACGCCAATCTGTTTTCTTTCCTCTCAATAAAAAGGAAACTTTTCAGAGGCCGTCGGAGGTCATTCCCGTGGCTTATCTTCCACTGGTCTGGCTCCGAAGGCCCATCATGTTGCTTGGTGGGTAGGGCAGGAGGCTGGAACATTGGCTACTAAAGATCCCGAGGGGGGAGCCACACCTTCCTCCACATTGGCCTTGGCTCATGAGCGTTGTGCCGGCTGGTCCAGCCTCTCCCCTGGAGGCTTCCACAGACACAGCAGGGCTTCTGGGTGTCCCTAGGTGCGCTAAGGAGCGAAGGAGCAGCTCTGGACAGGGCCTCCTCCCGTGCCTGAACAGCTGTGCTCTGGCCACTGGGTTGGAGGCGACTGCCCAGGGCTCTGGGGCATCTCTGCCAAGAGTGCACGCTCCGGCTGGGAAGTGGCAAGAGCTGGTCTCCTCTCAGCCCCAGCAGAGCCAGGCCCGGCCCGCATATTCACTGCTTCCACGCTCTTGTTCCTGTCCTCAGAGTAAATGGACGGTTCCAGAGTAAAGGGACGGCCCACATTTGTGTCTTATTCCTCTACATGCTGTTGGGGCAGGGAGGCCACCAAGTCATCTTGTCCGCAGGTGACACCCTGTGGGGGTTCCCTGGACCGGCCTTCCTACGTTCAGGCCTGGCCGCAGGCTCCTGCCACGGCCTCCCCTGCTGCAGCTTCCACTCCCCCCGGGGACCTGCGACCAGACTTCCGGGTGGCCAAGCCAGCACCTTGCCGACCGCTATGGGGCGCCTCTCCGAGTCACCGCTCTGTGAATGGGCCTGACCCCAGCCTCAGAGACACTCGTTTCACGCTCCGGCCATTCCTGGGCTGCGTGGCCAGACCGCTGTCGTCCAGGCCCGGGAGCAGCCCCCAGGCCCTTGTCCAGCGCCCTGTGGTTTCCGGAGCCCCCATCTCACTGAGTTTCCTCCCCGGTGGCCACCCGAGGGCAGCGCAGGGAGCGGTGCCTTCTCACCAGCCTGTCTGGAGTCAGCAGTGTCCCGCGTGGGCTGATGTCAGAAGTCCTGGCTCAGGCCGCTCGGAAGGATATGGAGGATCAGGAGCAGCCTGGGGGCCTGGAGCAGCCTTCGTTATGCCCACGGGTCCTCAGCCGGTGCCTCAGCCCCGCGCTCCCGCCGCCTGGCACTGCCGCCAGTTTCGGCCAGCCGAGGGCAGAAGGCAGGGAGGACGGCCGGTTCCAGTCCTTGCAAGCTTTGCTGCGGAGGCAGAGAAAATCAGGCTGCAAAAGGGGCCGTTGAAAGTGACAGTTGTGGAGGCGTTCCCGGTCAGGCAGTGGGCATGAGTGGCAGAGTGGGGCATCCAGGGAAGGAGTTAGTTCAGGATTCCCCATGGCATACATACATATATACATACATATATACATAAATATATATATTTTGAGACTAGGTCTTGCTATGTTGCTCAGGGTACTGCGGACTCAAGCGTCCCCAGCCTCAGCCTCCCAGGTAGCTGAAATTACAGGCGCCCGCCACGGTGCCCGGATGCTTTTTCGAGACCAGGGCTCGCTATGTTGCCCGGGATAGTCTCGAACCCAAGAACTCAAGCGGTCCCTGGCCTCTTTGCCTCCCAGCGCTTGGATTACAGGCGTGCGCCACCACGCCCGGCTTCCATGTCTTGTTTATAAGCACTGTGCTGTATGAGTCGGGGCCGGGCACCGTTTTATTGGAACGTCCCTGTTTGAAACCCTGCGAAGTGGTGCGTCCTGCGGGGCTGGTCAGGATGTCAGCTCCTGGGGGGTGGGGGTGGGGGGTGGGCGTTGGCCGTTGCTGGTCGCTGGGCCCTGTCCTTGAGGGGGGGTGTCTGCGAGTGGACTCCGCACTGCAGCTCCTCCACAACTACTTTAGGGGTTTCCTCTGGGGAGCTCAAGTCCCCCCTTTCTCTCTGCGTGCGAGTGCTTTCTAAGGAAGGAACTTCTGCTAAGGAAGAATCCAAAGACCATTCCCTTGTTCACGGCGACTTAGGGGGACACTGACGCCGAAGGCAGCTTAGGGGTGACAACTGCCCTCACCCCCAGTTTTTCCCTGCTTGTCCGGCAGGTGGAGGCTCGGAAGGTCTCAGGACACCCATCTTCTGGCGCCCCTTCCTCCGCCTTTGCTTTGGGGCTGCGCTCCCGCGTGTTGCCAGTAGGTGGCGGGCTTCGCCCGGGAAAAACAGCTAGACGCGTGGTGCCGAGGAGTCGTGAGTCCCCTGGACACGCGGTGCTGCGGCGTCTCGCAGGGAGCTGAGGGCCTCTGGGATGCCCCTCTTCACACTGGACAGAGGGCTGCCTCAGCAGTAGGGGCTG
>PVHY01000997.1:55807-135161 GCA_004024945.1 Uropsilus gracilis | reverse complement strand
TGTGTCCTGTGAGGCAGGAAGAGCCTCGTGGGGAGTCAGAGAGCCTGTGAGCCGAGTCCGTGAGAGTCCGTGAGCCTCTGGCTCCCCTGTCTCCTGAGGGGACCACACTCCAAGGTCGCTGGAGGGCTTCCTACTCCCCCTGGAGTCTGGAAGGTGCTTTGCCAGAGGCGTGTCTTACCTGCTTCAGGTACTTACGGGCAACGAAAAGGAAACACAAAAGGCATTTCCTGAGTGCAGCCTTTGCCCCCAGAGGGGATGGAATATGGAGAAACAGCCCCCAGAGCACCTGTCTTCCTTGGGGGAGGGTAGGCTGGGGCGTGGGCAGCTCCCCTTTGCTGGAGTTGCAGGGGTAGGTGCTGAAGGTGGAGCCAACAACCCAGGAGGAACATGGCTGACTGGCACCACGACTGCCCGGACAGTGCTGCGCTGATGGGTGGCAGCAGCAGCAGCACATTATTGTCCACCCCGGTCACACACAGCCTTGTTGAGGGGCGAAATTAGAAGGAAATGAGAGCATTCCCAGAATTGATTTTAAATAGAACGAGGGGGCCGTATATGGGTGCCAGCCCCATGAAATAGGGGCGTTGAATTACCCTCTGCTTCTGGGCTTCGCACCCGGTTCTCTTCCTATGTGAACAACTGAGTAGCGCGCCTGCCTGAACTGTGCAAAGGTTTGGATAGCTCAGTGCATGGAATTTCCTTCTCTCTCTCAAATATTAATGATTTTCGAGCCAGTCACGTAACTATGTAATTTGTGCAGCCTCCCCCAAAACTCCAGTGCGGTTTCCCTCTCCCCCCCTCATCTCCCCTCTCTCCTCTCTCTCCTCTCTCCCCTCTTTCCCTCAACCCTCTGGGAACCAATCTATTTTTCATGGAGCCAAGAATTATTTTTGCTGTGCTTTGCTCGTTTGTTTTCTTGGTTAATTATACTCCTCAGATGAGTGAAACCATCCCTTAATTGCTTTTTAGATTCTGGCGTATTTTACTTCACAAAATCATTTCAAGATTCATCCATTTTTATCTCAGAAGGCACAACTTCATCTCTTTAAATGGCTGAGTAGTATTCCATTGAGTGTGGATGCCACAGTTTCTCTCCCCAGTCACTGCCACGGAGCCTCTCTGTTGCTTCCAATTCCTGGCTCGTGTGACCAGTGCTCCTGGGAATGTTGGGGTGCATCCATCTTTCCATATTACATGCAGCTTCCATACAATCGGGTAGGCACCTAGCAGTGGTATTGATGGATCAAGGGTATCCACATTTTCGTTTTGTTCATGTTCTTCCACAGAGTTAGTACCAAGTCATCTTCAAGTGGATGTGTTGTCATAGCTTGCTCTTAGATCATTGGCTTGGAGTATAAACCCTCTACTTTCAACTTTCACATCTCTAATTTGGTTGTGTTTGAGCTTGTTTGTGCTCTTCACCGAAAACAAAGATGGTCAAGTTTGTGTACTTTGTGGTTCGGTGGTCTAATCCCACTCCTGAGTCTTGTGTTGGATACACTGAGACAGTCGTGAATGACATGAGATGGCGCTTCCACCCACCCCAGTCAGTATTGCCTCTGAGGTAAAGTGCCCACAGCCACAGGATTCTCCCAAATCCAGATCACAGAATTGTGTGGTTTGATCACTGGGATCATACAGTAAAAGTACGGAGGTGAACCCAGACCTCACAGCAAAGTAACTATTACCAGCCAGGCATATGGATTGTGCTGTTTACGCAAAGGCCAGTACCCTCTGTTAAAATACATACTTTTACATTTCCTATTTACTTTCAAAATGTGATTTTATTGAACCAGTTCTGTGAAAATGTCACTTCACATCTATTTATGGTTTGCAAAGAAAGCAGTTGTTGATTTGATGTAAGTGGAGCTTGGGGAGGATTTATGAGAGCAGCATTTCCTTTGTTCTTTGGATCAAAGAAACTCAAATGGCAAGTTTCTGATAGATAAAATTTTCCTAAGGAACTGCCTCCCTAGTACTGCAGTACAGACCCCTGGAACCACGGAGGAGCTGGAACTGGTGGCTCCCATGTATCGATCACTAAACACCATTTCATCGTTGTTCATTTTTGGACAGTATTTGATTTCTCCCTCAGGTGCGGTCCCTGTAGTTCTCCCCACCACCACAGCACCCGTGACCCTCACCACCGAAGGATAGTTTTCTGTTTCTTCATGTTCCACATATAAGTGACATCGTTCAATATTTATTTTTCTACTTCTTCCGTATTTTGCTTTTCACCCCTTCCAGCTCCATCCACGTTGCTGCAAATGGCATGAGTTTATCTGTTTTTGACCACTGAGTAGTATCCTGTTGTGTCTATATACTGCAACTTTTATGTTTATATATTTTTATTAAATAATTTACATATATATATATTTCACATCTTTATATTCCCCAGGGTTCTCCCACCACCTCCCCTCCCTGATCTCTTTCACCCATCCCCCACCCCCAAGTCGTGTACTTTAGTTTGGTTGTTAGCTTGTTTTAATTTTTCCTCCTGGCCTTTTGCTTGTTTTTTCTATATCCCATATATTAGTGAAATCACTTGGTTTCTGTCTTTTTCTTTCTTACTGGTTTCTGCTAATATGATTTCTTCTAGGTTCATCCATGTTATCTCAAACTAATCAAATTTGTCATTTTTAATTGAAGAGTAATATTCCATTGTATATATTTACTACATCTTTTTCATCTATTCGCCTGTTTTTGGATATTTGTATATACCGCAATTTTTTTTTTTTTTTGAGACTAGGTCTTGCTATTTTTACCCGTGGAACCGCAGACTCTCGTTGCCCGGGGTACCACAGACTCAAGCAACCCCCAGCCTCAGCTTCCCAGGTAGCTGGGATTACAGGCGCGCACCACCACGCCCAGCTATTTTTTTTGGAACTAGGTCTCTCTACGGACCCCAAGTGGGACTTGAACCGCGATCCCTAGCCCCTGCTGCTTCATAGGCTGAAGCTTACAGGCACGAGCCACAGTGCCCGGCTTATAACGCAATTTTTTAATCCATTAGGCTGGTCTTGGGGCATTTAATTTGTTTTCACACCTTCCCTACTTTAAATAGTGCTGCAGTAAACACTATTTTTGTGTGTTTATTGTGTTTCTGTGTCCCTCGGGTAGATTCCTAGGTGAGGAATCTCTAGACCATCGGATAGATTCATTTTCAGTGTTCTGAGGATCCTCTACACAGCTGCCCACAGGGGCTGGACCAGCTGGCATTCCCACTGGTGGCATAAGGGGGCCCCCTTTTCTCCACATCCTTGTTGTTGCCACTTTTTAAAGTACGGGCCATTCTCCTGCTTGCAAGGTGGTCTGTCTTTGTGCTTTTGATTTGTTTTTTCCTGAGAACCAGTCATCGCCGTGTTTTCAGCACTCTGGGCTATGGCGCCTCCAAAATGGAAGCTGATCCATCTTGTGTGGAGAAGTTGGTTTGCCTTTGAACTTCTCTGTTTCTGGAGAGACAAAGGAGGGAAAGTGCCATTTGCAATAAGCGTTCTTTAACTCCTGGATCTGCTTTCTCCTCAAACACTGCAGCCTGATCTGCCAACACAGCCCGGGGAGGAAAACAAACACCTCTGACGGGAAACCGGCTTGTTCTTCGTCATGTGGCTGTTGCAGTTTCCATTAAATAATATTTGGGAAGAAAACTATTTTTCCAGAAGAGTCTGGGAAGCAGCTTAGTGATATTTGGTTTGGCCTCAAGTGTTCTCCACCTGATAATATTTGAGAAAAAACCTATTTTTTCTTGAAAATCTCTGACCTTACTGTTATTTATGTTCACAGTCATAGGCTTTCTCTTATTTGTGTATAATCTGGAAGTAACTATTTTCCATTTCTCCAGTGATTTTGTACCTATGCCTATGTTTGATCTATACATCTGCCGATCCAGCCATCTGTCATTTCTCCATATGTGCATATGCCCGTCTCTCCCGGTTTGTGCTATATCCACATTTTAAGCATCTATAGTTCTAGCTCTTTAGCCATACTTCATCTGGCTCTCGGTCTAACTTGCTCGCCAGAAAAGCATCACCATCTCTTTTGTCCCAGAGAAGACTGATGGGATCTCACTTTCCTTGGCAGAATGTATTTGCTGCTCAGAAAGAAGGGCCAGGGCCAGGCATGGTGGCTCGTGCCTGTAAGCTTCAGCCTATGAAGCGGCAGGGGCTAGGGATCACGGTTCAAGTCCCGCCTGGGACCCGTAGTGAGACCTAGTTCCAAAAAAATAGCTGGGCGTGGTGATATGCACCTGTAATCCCAGCTACCTGGGAAGCTGAGGCTGGGGATTGCTTGAGTCTGTGGTACCCCGGGTAAAGAGAGCCTGCAGTTCCACAGGCAAAAATAGTGAGACCTAGTCTCAAAGAAAGAAAGAAAGAAGGAAGGAAGGAAGGAAGGAAGGAAGGAAGGAAGGAAGGAAAGAAAGAAAAAAAGAAAGAAAGAAAGAAAGAAAGAAAGAAAGAGCGAGCCAGGAAAGCGATAGAGCCAGGGAGTTGCTTTTATTTGGATTAAAGCAGTGTCTAAAGCAGTGTCTTACTTCCAGCTCTGTCCATCCAAAGCTGCTCTGAGCTGGTAAGGGAAGGGCTGGCCGAGGTCATCACGCTAGTGGCTGCTTTCAAAGGCCAAGTGCATCCACCTTCATGAATCCCACTTTATCCTAAAGGGCTTGAGTTCCTTTGTGTGGGGGCAGCAGGCTGAAGGGCAGGGAGGGACTGTGGGAGGAGAAAGCAGTGAGAGAGGAGGCAGCTACTGAAGAGCAGGAGAGGAATGAATTCTTATTTCATGTAACCCACCCTTTGGGTTATTTTTTAAAATCGGGAGTGGAAGTGTTTCAAGTGATGTTGACATGACAGCTGCATCTCATGGCAGCTACATGCTTTCTCTTACCAAATGAAGAATACATTTTTGCTCCAAGGGACTCTCTGGATTATGGAAGAATAAATTTGCCAAAAGGTATCTAAAAGACCTGTCTAGCTGGAGTGTTGGTGAGAATGCCAGACTCTAAAGTATTAATCTTTATACAAAAAGACTAATTCAAAAGGACACCTGTACTTGGATGTTGATTGCAGCGATATTTACAATAACCAGGATATGGAAACAACCCAAACGCCCCTAAACAGATGAATGGATTAGAAAGCTGTGGTATGGAAGGCCGGGCACAGTGGCTCGTGCTTGTAAGCTTCAGCCTATGAAGTGGCCGGGGCTAGGGATCGCGGTTCGAGTTCCGCCTGGGGTCCGTAAGGAGACCTAGTTCCAAAAAATAGCTGGGCGTGGTGGCGAGCGCCTATAATCCCAGCTACCTGGGAAGCTGAGGCTGGGGATTGTTTGAGTCTGTGGTACCCCAGGCAACGAGAGCCTGTGGTGCCACAGGCAAAAATAGCGAGACCTAGTCTCAAAAAAAAAAAACAAAAACAAAACAAAAAAGAAAGCTGTGGTATGTGTACACAATGGAATATTACTTAGCAATCAAAAAGACAAATTTATGTCATTCACAGCAATATGAATAGAACTAGAAGGAATCATGTTAGCGGAATTAAGCCAGAAAGAAAGAGAGAGATACTGGATGGTCTCACTTATATGAGGAATATAGGGAAAACAAACAAATGGACAAGAAAAATTTAAAACTGCCAGTAGAGCTGAAGCATAGGACAAGGGTGGGGGGGAGGGAAGGGCTCAAGAGATCAAGATGATGGTTCATGGGTGACAAGGTGGTGGGAGAACCTCAGGGTAGACAACAATATTATATATATATATATATATATATATATATATATATGAAAAAAATATATATGTATATGTTGCGAGCCAGCCGAAACGTAATTGAACGGTCCTGAGGGGGCAGGTAAGGAATAACACTGAGTCAAGAAGACCCTGACAGAAGTGGCCCACACCCTCTCTTTCTGGACTGTGGTCCCCAGTTTATTTTGCACCAGATTTTTATAGTCACCAACAAGCAATCAACAACAAAGAGGTTTCACCTGGAAGTTCAAGTCATGGCCATACCTCCTCCACCTGAAGGTGGTAGTCCAGTTAAGCAAACATTCAGCAGCTCTATCAAAGTAGGCTAATAACGAGAGCACACACAGCTCCTGACATACATACATACATACATATATATATCAATACCATATATATCAATTATATATATATATTGTATTGATCTTTATTACTGCCCCCACCCCACACCACTATTATTGCTGGCAGAGACGACTTAATAAATTTGGAGACAGGCAACACACCTGGTTCATGGTTTTCAGATCACACGGCAGATTCCCTAGCAGGCAAGACGAGACCATAGAAATCAGGACCCACCAGTAAGGGTGGTTACTCTACTTTCCACATCAAACGCTCATGTAGACTTTATAACAATGACCAGAGCCTTTTTCATGGCCTCTGCAGGGTTATTTCCATCTGGGCACTTCTGATCAGGGTCTTCTGACCCTTCCCAACCCCCCAACAAGACTTTAAACCACGAGAAGCAGAAGGAGGCCCTTGACACAGCGATGACTCTGACTGCAGTGGCCGGAACTGGCCTCTGTGGTTTTACTGTGAAAGGAGCAGAGAAGGGACTCAGGTTTCTGGAGCCTAAGAACCACTTGAAAACCCTAACCTTCCTGTGATCTCTGCATCTCCTGCCTCCAAACTAATTGCCGGAAGTTCGCATAGCATCGCAGTCTTCCGGGGTGCAGGGTGGGGTCAGACGCCCTCCTGACCATAGGAAGCCCACCCCAGCAGGTGGGTGGTGCTGCACCTGGCGCTCAAAGAGGCCCTTCACCCCCCCCTCCCTCGAGCACAGGGGATGATGTGCGTCTCGCTAGGTTGATGGCTTTGTGAGAGCCCCCCATGTCTGTTCTCCTGTCTTGGGATTTTTGTATTTTATCTTTTATGAATTAATTTTGGAGGTTGCGCAACAAACGGGGCGTGATTGTCTTTCCTGATGCCAAATCACCTGGCTGGAAAGGGAAACAAATCAGAAGGGTAGGGAGTTTTCCATCTGCCTCAGGACAAATGTTGGTCTTTTTACTGTTGCATTTTTCTTGACTTTGGTTTGAGGTCGAAGGTTGAGTCCATCATTCCTCTGGGGGTGGGAGGGGGAGTGTTGCTGATGGGCGGCAGCTGGGTCTTTTCCCTCCACTCGGGCATCTTTGTCTTGCTGGGGGCTTTGGAGACAGGCTGGGAGCACCGTGGCTATGTCTCCTGAGGGAGGTGGCCCTGCTGGCCCTTCTGGGATAGTTTTCGGAACTTTGTTCCTGTATGGGCCTCCCCACCCTCCATCCCTGTGTTTGGCAATCTGTAAATGGGCATTAGCCTGTCAAGATGGCGCCCCAGAGCCCCCCTCCTCGCCCCTGCAAGGATGTGACAAGATGACCTGGAGTGGGAAGCCCTGTTCACGTTAAGCAGGAACGCTTTTCCGGGCTTATTTTATTTGTTTTGCAAATTTCATTTTACACCTTGGACCCACCCGCTGAGTTTTCTCCAACTTCTTACAGCTGCTGATGTTCCTTTTCTTGATTTTCCTCTACTAGGTTCCGCACCATGAAGTCAAGGAAGCATGAGACCCTTCCTTTATTTCTGGGGTGCTGGGGCATGGAGCCTCAGCTCAGTATAGGGAAGCGCATAATTTGTCTTTGACCCACTGCCGGCTTGCTCTTACACCCTCACCCCCCCCACCACACCCCTGGGTATTTGCATAGGTGTTTCCCAGAGTCTCACTACCAATTCTGGGTCCAGTTCTTGATCACTGTATGTGAGGGATGAAGCCCTTCATGAGTGACCTATGTATTCCAGGAAACCTTCTGGAACAGAGCTGTGTGGATTTCCTGGACTCACCAGGCTTGGCTGTGGTTTGTCTTCAGTGTGTAGAGAGATAAGAAAGAACTCAGCTCAAAGGCTGGTGCCTGGGCTGCCCAGGGCCTGGGAACATGCCCAGCTGGACAGCCCTGTGCTGAAGAGCAAGGGTGAGCTGTGGGGTGTGGCGAGCACCTCAGGAAGCACTCACTGCGGGTGCCCAGTACTTGAGGTTTATCCCTGTTTTGAGTTCCCCCCCTAATTAAAGCAGATACACCACTTTGGTTCACAATAAAATTGAAGCTAGCTCGAACCTAACGTGAATCACTACTGCTTTGCTCTGGGGAACTGGAAAAGCCTCCCTTTTTAAAATTTCATTTTGTTTTTTAACTTCTAAGGAGTTTGATCAAGTGACGTTTTCATACAGTTTTTGTTTTATCTCCTTTCCTTGCCTCTTGAGTGGATGTGAAAGAGACAACTCGGGTGACCTCAACCTTTTCCTCTGGTGTCCCAGCCTATCAGGTGGGCTTCCAGGCAGATGGGCCAGAGCGTTTCCGTAACTTGCCTCGCCAGATTCGCTCTTGTCCCTGCCCCTGGAACACAACGTGAGGCCTTTAACTGACTCTGAAAAGATAATGCTGCCTTTCCAGAGCGTGAATCTCAAGGTCCCTCCTCTCCCAGGTTCTCTTTTATCTTTGAAGGTCTGCGTTGAGGCTCTTTTCCCTTGAACTTGCTTCATTGCAGACATCATTCACTGAGACACAGTCCTTCACATTTCATTTGGTTATTGCGGGCAAGGCTGCGTCTTTCTGTTTTCAGCGTGAAGGCTGAATGCCACCCATGACAATTACAAGAGTACAAATCAGGAGTGCTGAGGCTCCTTGATTGTGGGGGGGAGGAATCTGCTCTGGCCCCATCAGCAAGAGCCTCTTGGTAGCATTTGCATTATTTACCCAAGGGGAGGAGGTGGCACGAGCCACGGCAGCTCAATGTGACCTAAGCCCTGTCATTGATACCTGGTTGTCTCTGGCGTCAAGACCTGCTGGGATACCAAAACCCTCCACTCCCTGCCCGGGAGCTGCGTGCTCCCCATGAGAACCCCGCATACCTTGCTCTGTGTCCAGTTATATTAAAAAGTGGTCTTGGATAATTCCAGAAATTGGGTATGGTTGAAACCAGAATGGGCCCAGTGTAGAGAGTAGGAGTTTCAAAGGTGAGCATACCTCTAGGAAGGGAGTGTGCTGGTGGTGAATCGGTGTCTTGGGAGCAGACCAGAAGCCCGAGGACCCCAGGTGGGCCCTTGCTCTTGTCTTCAGCAAGGAAAGACTCCAACATTGAGATGAAAACTTCAGAAAAGCAAGAGATTAACTAATAGACAGGCATAAGGACAGGTATTAGTAGGTAAGAAGGAGGGAAGGGAAGCTCTCTGGGTAGAGAGTGGATTGCCACTGAGGTAGCAGGAAGTAGGTGCTTACCTGGGTGCAGTGGGCAAGGAGTATAGTTATTGGGTATCTCTGTGCTTAGTGTCTTGCTAGTTGGCTGGGATCATGGGTTTCTCCAAGGCTGCTGAGGCCTTGTTTTTGAGTTTGCCCACGTTACCTGGGCTACCTTTCCAAAACTAGCTTTGGCCTTTTGCTCTGGCACTATGCTTGTGTTGGTGTTCTGGACATTTCACTCCTGGCCCGGGACTTTTCTCCAATCAGACTGAAATAGACCTAGAACACCTGGTCTTGCAGGGGAGAGGGCACCCTCTTGGTTTCAACTGAGTATTTCTCAATCTGGCTGATAAGTGGTCTTGGGGTTGGGGGTATCCTGTTCCTAACTGACTGCCTATACCATTTCCTAGCTTCCCCCTTCAGCGAGCCATGCATCTCAGAGGTGGGATGGTAGTCAGACAGTAGGGGTGGTAAGGAAGGTACTTGGTGATCTCTGACCCTGTGTGAACTGGCTCCATCACCCCCTTCATCGCTATTTCCCGCCACATTCACTTGATTTTGTGCTCCAACCTTGTCAGCTTTCTTTTGCATCCCTCTGATGTGCAACCCTCTCTGCCACAGGGCCTTTGCTTGTGTCCCTTCAGTCTGCACACCTTCTTCTCTCCCTTCTAACCCCCTTCTCTTGACTTCCTCACAGGGGCTTCCTTTGCTCTGTTCTTGCTGGTCAGATACCCATCCTGTGCTTCCTCCTTCTTGGTATTTAGAATAGTTAATAATTATGTGCTTATCTGTTTAGTTTATAGTGTTTGTCTATCAAAGATTGTCACTGTCACTGACTACACTTTCACTGACTACTCCAGGGAGCAGTGGAGCTTGGTGAATGAGAGTACCTCATCGGTACTTCAAATTGGGATGGATTTGAAGGAACATTCCATTTCCTGTAGGGTTGATTGAGCCTTTGTGATGAATGGATCACAGTTCAACCTCTCTTCTCCTGTCTTGCAGCCATCCTCCATTCTCAGGTGTCATTCCTAAGAGCACCTCAGCAAAGCAGCCACATGGCAAAAGTACTCAGGTTCTGCTTCTCAAGGAGGTGAAACAAGATGACTCAGTGATATGTCAGATAAGTAGCTGAAAATAGGAGCTGGCATTTAGCAGAAAGATCTGCGCTGCAGATGTAGACTTGGATATCATCCATTTCAGGACAATAGACAACTCTGCCTGGACGAGATTGCTTGGGGAGAAGGCTCGATGCTGGTAAGAAGAAGGACATCTGTTGCACTAAGGTCATACAGTGTGCATCTATGAAGTATTACTGTGGAGTATTTGGTAAGAGGCTTGGTAAAAAAGAGGGCAGTAAGCTTGCAGACCTTACTACTTGGAGTTTTAAAAGTTAGGTTGAAATGTGAAATTCACCAAGATGATGAAGGAAAGGCGAAAGAATCTGCCTCTACTGGTGAGATAACGAGGGAACACAATTGAAGTTGAGCCACATAGGACAGGGGTCTCAGAATAGAGTAGTGGAACCCACTGGGGTCTTGGGTATCGAAGTGAGAGGTCTTCCCTTTAAAATGACATTTGAGAGGGACAGCTGGGAAGGACACAGCCTTTACTCTGGAGAAGAGGAATTTGGGAAGGTTGTGAGGTGGGGTCAGAGTGAGAGCACAGGGGTGTTGGTCCTGGAACTACAGGTCTAGGACAGGATTAAGCTGTTACTCCTGGAACTTCTTGCTAGTTTCTCATGCATGGAACTTCTTATGTCCTGTCTCTTTCTGATTCTGTCAGTGAAAAGGTCAATGTTTTTCTGAAGCTGTGTTGTGATATCTTTTTTCCCTGGTGACCTTTGTGGCCAACGGTCAAACTCTAAGGCTTGGGGGAACGTAGAGTTCATTCTCCCGATGCTGTAGCTTCAGGGATTCCATGAACTGGTTTGGGTCAATGATAGTTGTCATCTCCCAGCTCCTGGTCACCATTAAGGAGGCTCAAATCTCCTGAAGAGAGTGAGGATAGGTAGGCAAGAGTCAATAACAAATGTGTAGGGTGAGATGAGAAGAAGGGCAAGGATGAATATTTTTTCTTGAGAGATCAAAACAGCAGCTAAAACTTAAAGGCCTTTCTCATTGTTGGGACCCCCTCCTGCCTAAAGTCTGGTTTCTGGTGAACATAACTGTGGTATTTTCACTTCCCATTTCTCTTGAGTAGTCTTTGCTTCTGTAGCCATGCTCAGTTTCCAAATTTCAAAGTCTATAATGCTGGGAGCACCCACCCCAACCTGGGTGAAAGAAAATACACCCACCTGCTACCTACCCCCACATCCAGGGAATCAAGGTGGGGGGTACGTGCCTGGCTGGCCTTAGCCATCTCTGGCTTCAGCCACTCTGGCTCTGGGGGGTGCCCTGTGCCAGCTCCAGAGGAAGACATTTCATTTTGTTTAGAGACTTGGGTACAGCTGGTCAGGGACCTTCCCACCAGGAATGCAGACTAGAAGAACATCAGACCCGGTGCATTCCTGTCCAGCCAATTCCAGGGACTGTTCTCAGGCAGTCACCCTTTGCCTGCATTTCCTTTTCCTTTTGGAGGGTATTGAATATGGAGATGGTCAGTGACTGCTGCCATTTGCCTCCAGAAATGGGAGCTCTGTGTTTTGCTGGCTGTGAATGCGTGACCTCCCCTCTGACCCCACTGCCAGTCCCAAATATTTGCTCTGGTGTAACACCTACTCTGAACAGCTGTCACCTGTCCGACTCTTTCCAGGGCCCATCTAGTTTGCACTCCTGAACCTTCTCCCTTTCCAGTACACACCGTTGCTCTGAGCTAGTTTCAGAGGCCTAGTCCTTGCCAGCCCTCTGGCTGCCCTCTGGAATGAGCTCCAGTTCATCAAGGCTTGGAAGGTCAACACAGGCCAGGGTGGGTGGTTTCTCCTCACCGGCAGGTGGCCAGGGCTCTGACACAGGCTGCCAAATGCATTTACGTGGGTGTGGAGGCAGTGAAAGGGGTAAGGGAAAAGCCAACACTTTGACTCTTTGCCTTTCTTAATAATAAACCATCAGCTGCCAAAGACGGATGCTTGAAACCCTCCATCCCTTCACCTCTCCTGGACCAGGACTTGGCGCCGGTGGTTCTGCAGGAAATCCAAATAATCCCTTCCTCCCATGTTGGCTGGCAGGCAAACGTGGCTGTCAGGGCCCCAGAAGTACATTCCTGAGGAATCCTCTGGCTAAGGCCACAGAGAAACGATACAGCCCCTGGGGCTGGCCAGTCAGCTCTTACAAACCCTGTGGTCAGCTCAGAGCCAGTGACCCCGGGAAGCAAAACATCCCTACAGGAGTCAGGGTCGGAGCCTGTTTCCGGTGGCCCTGACTGTGTGGACGAGGGCTGTGCAATGACTCCCAGGGAGCTGTCCTGTGGTTCCTGCCCAGCAGCTTTCAGACTGGCCCTGTCTCTGGTTCTGCACAGAAGGGCCCAGACACATAGGGACCCGGATGTCCTTCTGGGATGTCTTTGGAACGGCACCATGACCCAGCACATTGGTGGGGAGCCAGGACGCTGCTTGCTCCTGTTGTGAAGACTGGGGTGTGCGTGCGTGTGTGCGTGTGTGCATGCATGCAGGCGTGCATGCGTGCAGGCGTGCAGGAGTGTGTGTATGTGTTACCACACTCTCTGCCCTTGGCTGCGGGAGCCTATGCTTCCGCGTGCGTCATCAGAAGGCGCCCCGGATCTGAGGGCGGCCGGCTCTCACGTGGGCGGTGCTCTGCGTTGGGTCCTGGCCCGGGATAGGTGATGTCCCTGCAGGAGGCCGTGGTGTCGAGCCTCCTGTCTGCTGGGTAGTGGCGGTAGAGGATCTGGCAGCACACGGTAGACTCCACCAGTCGCTTCTCTGCATCTAATGTGTTCGAGTAAAACATCTATGAGTAAAACATCTATGAGGCGACGGACAACGAGGAAGCAAAGTGCTACCTTCTTGTTGGTTTTGGCTTCCACGAGAGCCCCACTGTGCGGGGCTGGGTACGAGCACCCGGAGCTCGTTCTCGCAAAGCTCTACGAGCACTTCCTGTGGGGTGTGAAGGGCACATGGACTCTCCAGGAGGAGGGGCAGGAGAGGAGCTTCTCACAGGCCTTCTAAGCTGGAGGGGCCCCTGCGGCCCGGGACATGGCGGGAGTTCCCTCGGTCGCTGCAGGTGGTGTCTGGGCAGCCAGGCTGAGCTAGTCTGGATGAGGATGCCTGGTGAACTGGGGCAGGAGAGGAAAATTCTACTTTTTTTTGGTGCATGCCTCAGTATATCTGGAAAGACTTAAAAGCATCTCATTGTGAAAAAAAAAAAAAGATTTAGTTATTTTTGTGAGGGGGAATTCCGTAATATTTTGAGCGCAGGACTCATTGCTCAGAAGCACTTGCTGCTTCCATCCACCGGTGTGAGGGATGGAGGCGAGAGGACTGGGGGCGGGGCACTTTTAGTGCAGTGTGACTGCCCCCAGCAGCCACGTGTCGCCCGGTGCTCCAGGCTCTCTTCCGGGTCACTCTCCTTTCTGGAAGTGGGGGAGATCCCAGGGGGAGTTTCAGGGACTTTGGGGGAGGGACGAGATGAACTGGGGACACCTGCCTTCTGACAACCTCAGCATGTGTCCGAATTGTTGGAGAACGTGTGAAATGCAGAAGGCTGTGCTCTAGCCCCAAAGCTTTCGGCTGCTGTAAGTTTGGGTTTGGGGTTGAGAATCTACATTTTGAACTTGTTTCTAGATCATACTGATGCTGCTGGGTGAGCAACTGCACTTTGAGACCCTACATCCAGACACTCTGGGTGTTGGGTCTTTTAATTTCCCTCCATAGGCGACAAGATTTCCTGAGCCCAGTCGAGAACCACTACCCAGGGCAGCCTTCGCTCCAGGAAATCCAGTGGGAACGGGAGTGGTTTTGCTATTACGATCTGTCAATTTAAAAAGAAAACAAATCAAGGAGGAAATATATGAACACACGGTCTTCTATTGCCTGTCTGTCTGGATCTATCCAGTCGTCTATCTGCCTAGCAGTTAATCAAACGTTCTGTTCATGCACTTCAAAAATTAATGATAGGGTACACAGTGCGCTCCAATGAATAAAAGAAAAATAGTTTAGCACATGTTAATATATGTACAATATAGACTTTTTATAAATTTTGTATTGTAAGGAACTTCCACCCAAACTTAGTGGCCTAAAGCAAGGCAATTTTTTGTCTTTAAGTTCTGGTAGTCATGGGTTCAGGATCCCTCTCACTAGGTTGAAATCAGCACATCGGCAAAGCTGAGTTCCTTCTGGAGGCCCCAAGGGTGAATCTGTTTCTCGGCCTTTCCAGTGGCCAGAAGCACAGCGTTCCTTCCTCCGCCTTGGAGCCAGCAGGGTAGCGTCTACCAGCTCCACTCTGCTTCAGAGCTTCCCTCTTAGCAGGATTAGACGGGACCCACCCAGACAACCCTGAATAACCTCCTGCATCTCAGGATCCTCGGTCAATTCTGCGACATCTGTTTGCCTGTGAGGACTTCTCCACAGGTTTTTGAGATTAGGATGTGGCATCTTGGGGGGGGGGAGGGGGCATGGCTGCCGTGCCACAGTTCTTTGATAAGTGACAACTAAAAGAGCAAGAGGGGAGAACAGTCAGAGGGAAAGGAAGTCACTGGATGAGGGACAGAAGGGGCGTCCCCTGGACCGTTTTGTGCTTTCGGTCACTCAGCTCAGGATTCCTGCACTCGCCGTTAATCAGGCCATGTTCTGCACTCTGGAGTGGGTTCCACCTGCTGGTACCTTCAGGACTGACTCCTTGGGGGTCTCTATGTATCTGAAGGGAAGCTGAATCAAGGTGGTTACTTGTTTTCCAGCCACAATGGTGTGCGGAGTGAAGTCAGTCCTGACTGTTAGTCTTTACTTAACAAAAAACCAATCCCACTGATCCCAGGGTGAGGACTTGGATCAGAGGAGAGTTCTAAATGGTAGGAGGCAGAGTAAGAACAGACGCAAGAGCTGCCCTCTTCTTGTCCCTCTGAGCCTCTCTGATCTCTAAACTGAAGCAGGTGCAGGGTTTCTGGCCCTGGGTGCTGGAGGTGTGGTCGCCTAGGGCAGCAGTCAGCTCCTCCAAATGGTGGGCTGTGCTGGGCAGCAGGTCTGCCCCCTAGGTGAGGGGAGCCGATTCTTCTGGTGGCTTCTGTATTGGGACTGGCGCCGTGTAGGCTCAGTGTGCGCGGGCGTGATGGTCATGGTGACGTGCAGCATCACCCCTCGGCAAACATCAGTCCCACCTTTGATGCCTAACCCGCAGCCCTCACCTCCTCTAGAGCCTACGCAGGCCTCATTTCAAGGTGAGTTGCTGGTGGCTCTCACATATTCTTCGAGGTCTCGTGGGTGTGATATTTGTTTCCCTGACAAATAACGCAAGATGGAGGAACGTGAGATAAATATCTGTTAATTTGTGTGCTCATCACTGTGTGCTCATCACAAAAATCTATCCCAGGAATCTGTAGTAGAAAACAAAATGGAAATTGCTGATGATATTCTGCCCACCCCCCATCCCCAGTAGAGGTCAGAGTTGTTAGGGTTTGGTGCAGGAACCCCCATAGTTGATCTTGGCCAGTCCTCCCGTTGTCTAAGTGTGGAATGTGCAATGCTCCTGAGGAACACAGAGGTGATTTTAGGAAAAGGGATGAGCGTGTTTTAATAGTCTGCCTTTATTTTTCAGGCTTATCAGAAAACCATACTAAACTGAAAAATTCATCACTTTTCTCATATAACATGGTCATTTATATAAAATATTTGTAGATTTTAAGAAACAAGTTAATCATACGACAACAGTTTTGAGGGTAGTACCCTACTACTAACCTGAAGTTGAAAATTTTTTTTTACAAAGAATTATTTTAAGTAAAATCATTTTATTATTTATAGTATAATTTTCTTCTTTTACATAATTCTATTATTAGGGATATTTCTGTCTCAGAACCTACTCTTTTGGTAATTTTTATGGGTATATAGAATTCTATTAATAGAGGCACCAAAAATTACTTAACTAGCAACATATGATGAACATATGGTTATTCCCAGTTCTTTGTTATAATCAGTGCTGCTGTGAACATATGCTGTGTATATGTATTTTGTGCGTTCGTTCGAGTGTTTCTATAGGATTGATTCTTAGAAATGAGAGTGATAGGTTAAAGGATATAAATATTTACTCTCTTTTCTGAATGTTGTCAATTTCCCTCTGAAGGTGCCATGTGAACTTCTACCTCGCTGACAGTGCCAGGGAGTGCTCTTTGTTCTGACGACCAAAATCAGACATACTCAGTCTTTCTGATGCTTGTCAGGTTAAAAAAATGGGACATTGTTTTCGCTTTTATCTCATTTTATAGACTGTGTGGCTATATGCTTACATGGCACTTCTATTTCTTTTGCAAATTGCTAGTTTGCACCGTTGACTCATCTTGCTAGGTAGTTCAAATTTGCTTTCATAGCCCTTCATTGAGTTTCCGTTTTCCTCCCTGAACTCCAGTGAATTGTTACACTCCGTCCCTATGGGCCTCTTTCAGTGTCCCCAGGCAGAGCGTAGACATTTACAGCGGAGGTGGAACTAGAACAGGCGTCTGCAGAAACCACATGGTTCTCCCTGGGCAAACTGATCTTGACGTGGCTATCACATCTGGAAGTACCACATTCTTTTAAGTTGTTTAATCAATGTACAAAATGGCGTCTGGTTTCTGAAATTGCTTTACCCATACTCCACCCAAAAAGGCTACAGAATAAACTAGGACATTGAATTAAAAAAGCTATTCCAATGCGTAACATACATAATACAGTAAGTATACTACATAACGGAAAATAGTACACAGATAATAGCACACACATGCAAATGAACATTGGGCACCTAGTATATGCTGGACACTCTGCTAGATGTGGAGGGGACGTGGAGGGTTAGGAAGTGACTCTACTTCAAAGTGCTCATCATGTTCCAGGAGGAAGATACGTACATTTATTCGTGTAACTGCAGTCAGAGACTGTAGGCTTTGATATCAGGTTAGCCCAGAAAGGAGGCGGCCTTTCTAGTAATGATGATATAAAGGAACGGCTCTCAGGCAGGCTTTGAAGGAGAGGTGTGTTTTGGGTACAGCCCCGGTGGGAAGGAAACCCCTTAGCCTGCACAGGCAGTGAGCAAGGGAGTCTCAGGAACCTCATCAGGACCAGGGATGGGTGGCTGGTGGGGTCTTGCTGGAGCTCAGCTATGGAGCGATGCAGGCTGTCAGAGTTTGGGGTCCTACCTGCTACAATGTGGGGGTGTGGGAGGCATTTAGCAGCAAAGTAGCCTGGGGGATACTTGGGGTTAGAGTAACTGCTCTGACCACAGACCAAACTGGAGAGCTATCAGGATGTAGCAGGGAGGGGGTGTTTGGGGGCAAGGAGGGAGCAGATCCAGAGTCTTCATCTGCTGGGTGATAACTGCATTGGCCTCCTTAGGGAATGAAAAAAGAGAAGGTTGGAGGAAAAGGTGATAAGGTACACTTTATAGGTTGAACATGGGAAACCCAGGTGGGGAGAGCCAACCGCAGGCCATGTGTGCCCAACTCACCCTTCTCTCCTTAATTTGGGGAGTGTTTGCTGACTGTGTGTTCTGTGCCCTGCACCTTAGATTTAATGAACTGCTTCCTAAAGCTCTTAGTCACATATATATGTAAATTGTATTTCTTACTGAGGTAACAATGGTTAACAGCTGTATGTGTTTTAGGGGTACAGGTTCACACCTCTTCAGATATAGGTCACCACACCACACCCACCAATAATCTGCCTCCACTGTTTACTAGGTCCTCTCCCCTCTTGCCCCCAGCCCTACCTTCCCCTCTGGTAACTTCAAAATTTCAGTCAGATTTTAAGGGCTTGTTTGGTTTAGTTTTGTCAATTCCCTGGTTTTGTTTCGTTATAGTTCACATATGAATGCAGACATGTGGTATCTGTCTTAGCATTATCCCCTCCAGTGCTGGGTTGTCACTCATGTCAAGAGGTCATGTATTTTTCACACCTGAGTAGTACTCCATGGTGTATAGACCACAACTTCTTAATATACTCAAATATACTCATCTGTTGGTGGGCACTGAGGTTGTTCCCACAGCTTGACTACTGTGAATAATGCTGCAGCCATTGCTTCAGTGGCTAATCCCTAATGTTTTCCAAATTTTATCTTAATCTAGGTGGTTACTTTCCTGTTTTGAGAACTGACCACACACAGTTATAGAAGAGATGGAAGAAAAAGCTCACTGTTACCTCAGACTTACATGTTTCCACATGTTTGTTTCAGGTAGCTTATCTAACACAGACATGTGCATTTTTCATCTAAAGGCTTTCATTCCATATTACTATAAGCTCTATTATAGTTTTTTCAGAGTGACTCCAACTCTTTGGGATGTAGGATACAAATAGAATCTACCTGTGCGCCGTAGGAAACCTCATGCATTCCTTTTGTTGTAAGCAGTAATGTGAGTGCTGATGAAACCGACCATTTCTTGTGACCTACTCAGTCTGGTCGAGCAGGGACGTCTCTGTTGGGTTTACACGTATGATGGCCCTGGATGGTATAGATTCTTGTCTGCACTTTATGGAGGCAAGTTTTTCTCTTTCCACCTTTCCAGAGCACGTTCTGCAGACCTTCTGTGGGCTCATCTTTCTCTGACATTCCTTGAGCACAAATGTCCTAGGTGGTTCTGTCCCGCCAGCAGTTCCCTCTGCTGCCTGCCTTCTCTCACTTCCTGTGTCCTGGGAGTCTCGTTTCTGTCTGTCCAGATTTCTACCCTGAGCTCTGTGCTCACTGGTCCCTGCAGCTGGCTGCGCTGTTGGTGCCTGACGCTCAACATATCCCAGATTGAGCTTGTTGTCATACCCAAGCCTGTGCCGGTTCAGATTCCCTCTCTGAGGGTGGCCTTGCTCTTGCTGCTGTTTCAGAGAAGGGGGTAGGGGATGAGGAGTGGGGGGGTAAAGTTGAGAAAGTGGGGGGGGTGAGTCGTCCCTCTCCCCTTTTTTTTTTTGACTAGGTCTCGGTATGCTGCCCAGGATAGTTCCAATCCCACGGACTCAAGCGATTCCTAGCCTCAGCCTCCCAGGTAGCTGGGATTATAGGTGCCTGCCACTGCACCCGGCTGCTTTTTCGAGACCAGGTCTTGCTATGTTGCCTCAGGTAGTCTCGAACCCGTGAACTCAAGCAACCCCAGACCTCTTGCCTGCCAGAGCTTGGACTGCAGGTGCGCGCCACCATACCCACCTTCCCTCTTCTTTCTGGTTCCTCACTTCCAGCCAGTCTCCATGTTCTGTTCTGACTCGAAGTCTCTCACACTCTCCCCTCTCTTTCTCTTCCATCAGGGACTAGTTTGGGTCCCTAATATTTACAACCCCCATTAACACAACCATCTCCCGACCCACCTCTTTCCCCGAATCTCCCCCAGTTCTTTTCTGCAAACCCGTGAGCCTTGTAAATATGAACCTCAGGTTCCGTCTCTCCCTCTCCCTCTCAGTCCTTATCTGTAATTCTCACCATTCCAGACATACTAGGTTAAAAAGCCAGACCTCATTTCCAGCTCATTTTCTGCCAGGCTCCTCCTGCCCACCCCTGGGCAGCAACATTAATGGGGGCATGTCCCTGTTCTGCGCCCCCCTGCTCTCCCAGCCCGTGTCTTGATTGCTGATTGCTGCCAGACCCCCTCCAAGCAGCATGTCTGCCAAGAAGCACCCCTCTCTGGATGACAAGGAGAGTCCCCTCTGTGCTCTCAGGGCTTCAGCCATTGGATCCCCATGTGCTCTGCAGGGCAGGTGGGGGGGCCTGCTGCACCAAGAGCTCTGAGAGAGCAGGAGGGCATGGACTGTGCTCACCTGGCAGCCCCAGCCCCTGGGGAGTCCTGACAGCCCTAAGTGTCAGTGGTGACCGCGTGACTCGAGCAGCTCAGGTTCTAAACCAGGTCGGTCTGCTCTGGAAGCCATGTTCTTTCTCTCCCCTGTTCGGCATATTTAGAATCTTCTACTTCGTGGTTTTGCTCCGGATGTGATAACAGCACTGGGCACATGGAGTGGGATGAAGATGACACATCGAAGACGTTGCAGTGCGGCAGGGCCCCAGATGGACCCGGCACTGCTGACCCAATAAAAGGTGAAGTTGCTTGCCGCTTGGTAGCATCAGCGAAGAGAAACTGGGTATAGTCCTAACCCTGGGCGTGAGTCTCTCAGGACCCACATCTGGATCTTACCCCCAGGCCTGGCTGCAGCATGGCAATAAAGCCATGTAAGTGCTTTCAGGGCAATTAGAGAAGGACTTGAAATATAAAAACCAAAGCCCATTCCCTAAAGTAGAAGGGGATAATGCTTATCAGAAAGGGAAAGTCATGTGAACAGCCCTGGAGATGGACCAGGAATTAGTGTTGCAGCTGCATTTTGGACCAATTATCAGCTAGAAATAGAAAGCAGAGGAGGAGCCACTCGCAGACCTTGACAATATTCTGGGCAAGAGCTCCTGTGAGCAGGGGACCAGTTTTCAGAGGATGAGTAGCTACTCCGACTCTGGTGCACAGGGGGGTGTTCATCTGCTTCCGAGTCCTGTTCTGGAAGGAAGCGTGCTTCGCACACTGCCTGCTGTCATCACTGATCCCCCGTCAGGGGCCCTCCTCGTCACCTGCCTCCCTTGCTCTTCCCGTCCCCCAGCTCGCCACCTTCTAAGTAGAGTTTCAAGGAACTGATTATAATACTTCTTTTGTTCAGCATGTAAAACACCTGCACCTGTTCTGTCAAACACCTTTGGCCTCATCATTTGGAGGAGAGGGAAGCTGCTGCTGGCTGCACCACCAGGTTCATCTCTGTTGCTTCCGTGCCCCGCCCCATGACAAACGGGAGCTGCAACAAAAGGAATCCAGATCGTTCGATTCAAAACAAAAGATCAAATTCACAAGTGAGTGAAAAGTCATCGTTTCAGTCACAATGTTTGGAATTCGTGCACGGAAGTAAAACCTAAAAGTTCTCTTTCCATGTCCAAATATGGTGACATAAATCATATTATAAATACTTGGGAGTTCTTGAAGGTATTTTTAAATGTTGCCCCAGAAGAAAAGGGAAATGAGCGCGAGCAGAGGTGGAGTGAGACAGGCGCTCAGCCGCGTGTGACGAGCGTTGGAGACGCAGATCCTCTTAGGCTCAGGAGCCAGAGCCTTTGGGCTGTGTTTCAGGGGAGGGACTTAAGTCGGGCCAGAGCGGGAAAAGCCAGGGTAAGAAATGCAGACTGGGGACAAGGAGTCTCTGCGACGAAGAATTAAGAACCCACACCTGGTTGTCCTTTAACTTCACCCAGTAGCCCAAGGTATAAGCAGGCAGGTTTTCGAAAGGCTAGAGGTAAATAGGGGAAATGTAGGTGCATTTTCTCTCCTCTACCTTCCAAACACGCAAGAGGAGAGGTCTGAAGCCTCCAACAAGGTGCCTGCACCGGATGTGAACAGAGCGGGCGTCTGACCCGTGGGCTTCATGAGGCGGCAGGAGAGAAACTGCCACCTGCCGCCTGGAAGAAGAAAGGCGACTAGAGCACACTGATTCGGGGGCTCGGGAGTAAGTATGATGAGGTTAAATTTAATCTGGACAGCAGATGGGGGCAAACAGACGTGAGCCTGATGGAAGCCGCGGGTTACTTCATACAGGAAGTGGGAAGAAGCCGTCGGATAACTGGAGCTTTGATTTCCTGTGCTGAGCCCCTCCTCCCTAAGTTCTCAGCCTCCAGCTGGCCTAGGAGCTCCGCTCAGGGCCAGGGGAGGGTAGAAGGTAGAAAAGAGAAAATGATACTGGGTCAAAAAAGGGGCAGAAGCCTCCAACCAGCAAGCCACAGGAAAGCAGCGTTTTAAAGATGTGGCTTCCACCACCCAGCTTCTTACCAGATTTGCATCACCCGCGTAGCAGTTGCCAGTCAAATGCAATTTAAACAACACGGTTTTATTAACAAGGGAAATTAACCAGGAAAATGGAAAGTCTTTAATGTCACAGTTGGCCAGTTATTTCACCCCAAGTACCATTTATTCCAAAGGTCCCAAACACATGTCCAAGGCACCCTGCAAAGTCCACCCTGCAAAGTTCTTTTCCATCTTCTCTTTGCTGCTTCTCTCTTCAAGTGTTCTGAGCTGTGGCTTCTCCAAAGCTCTTCAAACCTTTCCAACAGATGCTGATGCAAACTCAGCTTTCCAAGTTCCTGGCTTTCCCAGGTACCAGCTTTCCAGCTAGCTTCCAGGCCATCTTGCTGCAGTTCCATGCACTTTCTTTACCAGGCCCGCCTTTGGTGGGGTCTTGCCACATTCACCAGGCCAGCAGCCTCAGCAGCCCCTGGTCACCCCCGGCCTGCCATTTTGGCATCTGACTCCACTCTGCTACCTCATTTTTACTCATTCTTCTGCTACCTCATTGCCACGTGAATCACCTCTTTCTTCCAGGGGGCTTCCCCTGTCCAGGCCACATGAGTCCGTTCTGTCAGCCCACCATTTTCGTCTCTCTCACCTGTCTCTTTGCTCCTCCTTTTTATCTGTGCTTTTCCCACTTCTTGCTTCTTTTCTTGCGTCTTTCAGACCCTGCCCACCAGGGTATTTTGGTGCCCATACTATTTTCAAGTGCATCACTACCCTGTATCAAAAATACATCTACATTTCCCCTTTATTTCTTTAGTCTTTTGAAAACCTGCTCGTTTATATGTTGGGCTGCTGGATGTCATTAAAGGAGACCAAGGTATGGGTCCTGATTCTTCATCTGAGACTTCTAGTCACCAGCCTACATTTCTTGCTCTGGTTTTATCCACTCCGACCCAACTTAAATCCCTTCCCTTAAAACCTGCAAATCCACCTGAGTTTGTAATTCAGGAGGTCTGGGTGAGTTAGGGAGTTGGAATTTCTGGAAGTTTCCCTGTTGCTGTGGCTCTGGGCACTAGAACTTGGGAACCAGATATCTACTTGTGGTAGAAGCAAACTAAGAGTGGTTTCCCCTGCTTCACTACATGCAAGGATCGACAAACTCTGGAAACATGTTTTGCACGAATAAGGAGTTGTCTTCAAGTTTTAAAGAGCCTAGGATTGTAGACACTTCCCCCAAGTCACTGCAGGTAAAGACCATACTGGTGACCTGGCCGAGAGATCTTAGCAGCTTGGGGTCTGCAGACAGAGGCACCAGTGTGAAATCTTTTTCGCTGCTGGTTTTGCTTCAGCAACTGGACTTTCTATGTGAGTGAAGATAAAGAATTCATGTGTGCTATGTGGAGCAATGGCCTTCCCAAGAATGAGTAAAAGTAAGAGGAGACCAGTGAACAGCACCTCCCATTTAAGTGGTCCCTTGAGCATGTCTAAGGCATCATTAGAGGATTCCTACCCTCAGGGTCTGTAACAGAAATTATTCCTGGTCTTCCATAATTTTTAGTAGATCCCAGATCTTGATAGGCTTCCTGATACCTAACGTATTTTTTTTCTCCTACATTGTCATCTCTTACACTGTTGTCAGTGAAAATCATGTTCATGTCTTTCTTATATTAGCCTTATATTTTCTTATAAATATATAAAAATCTAAAGAAAATTACTAGGTTTCCCTTGAGCTTTTTTTTTTTTTTTTTTTTTTTTGCAGGTTAAATAAGCCCTATTTCCTTGTGTTTTCCTCATGAGGAAGTGTTTCCTAATCATCTCCATTGTTCTTCCCTGAACCCCTTCCAGATTTTCATATCACACTTCAGTTGTTGAGCCAGTAAGTGGGCAATTAATAAAAGTTTGACCAGTACTAAGTGGAGAGGGAGGTTGACCCCTGCTTCTGGCTTATATAACTAATGATACAGTCTGTTCTGTTAGGCAGGGCACGTTCCCAATGTGAAGCATCTAGTCCAGGCCTCCAAAACTGTCATTTAGCTCTTCAGAGCCTTGAAAATATGCCAGCGAGACCATCTCAACAGCTTGGCCTGAGCATACAATCTATTTCTTACAGGAAGCCTAGTATTTTTTCCTACTTTAGGTTTACTTCTTGGATCATCCTTGAAGCATTACTTTGCCTTCACTAAAATTGTATGTTTGTATCACTGATGCTTAGCTGTGTCTTAGTTTACTTACTTAATGTCTGTCAGATTTTCTGTCCATTACAAGAAGGGAGCTCACGCCTCCCTTCTGCACCTGCTCATCAGGAAGGAGCCACCACTGTCCCCTACTCACAACAATGCCCTGGGAGCTTTGCAGGGTGGCTAGGTTACTTCAGCGTCCACTGTTCTATCGATGGATCTGGGGACGCCTAGGGTTCTCCTTGAGTACTGAGATCCTGACAACCTGGAGTGTAGACTGGCACAGGCTCAGAAGAGGGCTCTGGAGCAGCAGGGTGAACGCTGTTCCGTCCACGCTCAGCACATTCTCCACAGAGCATTATTCACTTCAGCTTCTCAAGGGCACTGAGAATGGGCCACAAAATCATTTCATTAGCTCCGACCCACTAGTGCATGCTCCGTACGGATGATGTTTAAAAATAGAATCAAGGCCGGGCACAGTGGCGCGTGCCTGTAAGTGGCAGCCTAGGAAGCTGCAGTGGGGACCAGGGACCACAGTTCGAGTCCCACCTGGGGCAACATAGTGAGACCTAGTTCCAAAAAAAATAGCTGGGTGTGGTGGCACATGCGCCTGTAATCCCAGCTACCTGGGAAGCTGAGGCTGGAGATTGCTTGAGTCCGTGTTACCCTGGGCAACATGAGCCTGTGGTTCCACAGGCAAAAATAGCAAGACCTAGTCTCTAAATAAATAAATAAATAAGTAAACAAACAAGCAAGCAAATAAATAAAAATAGAATCATCTGTTCACCAAAACAGCCTGCAAACACTGGTCACTAGATTTATTGGAGAAAATATATTGCTAAGTTTCCAGTTGCAAACTGATAAACACTCCTAGATCCAGGAACGGTATTCTCCCCCATCTCCTCCAAGGGTTAAAGTCTTGCTATAAACTCTGCTCCAAGTATCTTTACTGCTGCTCTAGCATCTTTGTATTTCTGGAACTCCGTGTCTGACACTGCTGGTAAGATTATCTGCAAACAGCTGGTAAAGAACATCTGCTTCATAATTTAAATGACTTTCTTTTTTTGATGCGCCAAAGTTTCTTATTTCAGATAAAAGTGTTATTATTGATTTGGGGAATCATTCCTCTTTCAGCAGGAGCTCATTGTCGTGGAGGGTGAAGTGAGGGATAGTGTGTGTGCACTGTGATCATTATGACAGGGTTCAGTTTCTTCCTCTGTTAAAATAAATAGACTTTACTTTTTTTTTAAGAGTGGTTTTCAGCAGTTCACAGCAAAATTGAAGGGAAGAGAGATTTTTCCATGTGCCTCCTGCATTCCCACAAGCCTTTCCCCTCTTCAATCTCCCTCCCAGGGTGCTACATTTGTTGCGATTGATGGATCTACATAGGTTTACATCATTGTCACCCAAAGCCCATAATAGTCAACATTACATTTACTCTTAGTCTTGTATGTTCTATGAATTTGAAAAAATTCATATAATGCATCAAGCATTACAATATTATAGAGATGATATAAAATGAATACTTTGGAGTATTTGTTTTATCATTGCTCTAAAAATCCTCTGTGCCTCCACCTCTTCATTCCTCCTCTCTTCCCCTGGTCCCGTTACTGTCTCCATGGTTTCAACTTCTCCTGAACATCATCTACTTGCAGTCATAAAATGTGCAGCCTTTCCAACTGGCTTCTTCACTTAGTGATATGCAATCCAGGTTCTTCCATGTCATTTTGTGGAGTGACAGCTCATGTTTCTCTGCTTACCTACTAGAGCTTGACTTGCCTGCTTCCACGTTTTGATACTTAAGAATTAAGATGCTATAAACATCATTTTTATGTGGTCATATGTTTACACTTCTTGTCAGTAAATACCAAGTTGCATAATAGCTGGTCACTTCACCCCTTTCTAGGTTTTATTTTCTTCTTTAGAGAGAGCGCTCACATGTTGAGGGACCTACTAAGTCTCAGAATTTTACATAGGCTCTATCATTTTGTTCTCTTTCCTGCCTTGCAATACATTGATTTTCAATACCCATTAGAGAGGAGGCTGAGAAAACTTTAACAATTAGCCTAGACTGACATTTGAACATGGGAAGCTAGAATTCTCTGATGCTCACAGTGCGGGTGCCTCGAAGTGCACAGTGGGAGACATTCCCCACGGCCCCCATCGCACACCCTCCCCCAGCCCCACACTGGAAGGGGTCCCACGTAGGGGTCCACAGGGGCAAATTCCACCACACTGACGGTCAACAGCTACTCCCCATCGGATCTAGGACACACACAGTAGGGTGTCCATCTGCCCCGACAGGTGGGACCATGGCTCCTGAACTGGGAATTTGAGGCTGTCAGGTCCAGGGTTTCACCAGCAAGCGTGGAACAGGCTTCAGCCAGGCAGGCAGAGCTCTTGACCTCTCCGGAGGAGGAGGAGGGTGGGTGTAGCCCAGGAGTCCCAGAGTCAGGCCAGGACACTGCGGCCCCTGTCACCCAAGTCTAAGGCTGGAGCTGTGCCTGGTTCAGTCAAGAAATAGCCTGGGGAGGGCCTGGATTGGCAGAGTCACACAGCTCATTAGTGACCTACGGGGATGAGCTGACTCCCAGCCTCTGTGGAAGCTTGGCTTTATGAGACTGGGTTATTCTGCATGTGCGTTCTTCGAACTCTTTCCTTCTCAATCACTTTCGTCCAAGAGTGAGAACCCAGCAAAGGGAAGCATTTCTACTCACGGGTATAACATGGTGCTCTTGAGTGGACACACACCCCTTCAGGTGAGCTTACAAAGCAGTCAGCAAAGGAGATCTCTGCAGGCCCGTAGAGACAGCGAGGCTGTCAGTCAGGAGCAGATAGCTTCCCAGTTCTTGCCTGTAGAGGTCAGCTTACTGGTGTGAGGCAACAGGCGAACCAAGAAACCGCAATTAGAACTGTGATCAACATAAACCCAGTTCAAACAACTGGCAGATGTTTGCAATGATTTGCATATAAATGAGTCACCAGCTTTAGAAATCCAGCTTATTAAGGGCTGAGATTATTTTATACATTTTCCCTTTTGTTGGATGTGCTGAAGGAAGCCTTCTGTTCATTGAAGCTTCGTGTCATATCTTCTAGGATGTAGGCTTTTCCTTTGCATAGTTAATTCCCACGATTATTTCTCACACATTTATAAATAACTAAAAAGACACCTTTTGAACATCTGATAGAACTTCATCACAACGCGCATGTCATTAGCAGCTGGCCTTGGTTCGCAGGCATGCCCTGAGACATGACACGATGTCATCGCTCCAGTGCTTTTTGGATCTGGCACAGAGGTGCCGAGGGGAGACTCACCAGCTGCTGGATGCAGAGCTGCCACTTGACTTCAAATTCTACCACTTTCCATCCAGCCTCAGCGCTTCCTGAGAGGGGGCCCTCAGCCTCTCTCAAATCCCATAGCAGCACTGCTTCTGGGCCTTTCTTGCAGTACCCCTGAATCAACTGGATGTATTTATGTTGTACTGCAAAGGCTGATCAGCCCAAACACCCATCGGGAACATTCTCCTTCATCCCTTTGTTCTTTCTAAACCAGCTTCTTCTCATTGTTTATTCATTTTCCACAAATGAGTGAAACCATCTAGTAATTGTCTTCAGGTTTGATGTATTTCCCTCAGCATAATCACCTCAAATTCCATTCCTACTATCACAAAATGCAAGATTTCATCTTTTTATTTTTAGTTTCAATTATTTTATTGAGGTAACATTGGCTTACAACACTGTATATGTTTTAAAGTTATAGGTTCACATCTCTTCAATTGTTTGTTACCCCACCATACTCACTACCAAAGTACCAGTAACCCTCTACTATCGTCCATTGGTCATCTTCTCACCCCCACTCAGGAAGCCAGGATTCTGCAGTAAAATTTCTAGGTTTTTTTTTTTGTTGTTGTTGTTTGTTTATTTTCTTTTATTTTGTGTGTATGTGTATATATACATATATATTACATTATTGTGTACCCCAGGGTTTTCCCATTTCCTTAACACCTGTTAACCATCTTATTCATTTTAGCCCTCTGCATCCCCATTTTCTTCCCCCTCCTCCTCCTCCTCTTTTGCTCTTTCAGTTCTGTTGGTTGTTTCTGATTTTTCTTATTCATTTGCTTTTCGTTGTATCCTTCATATAAGTGAGACCATCTGTATTTCTCTTTTTCTTTTTGTCTTATTTCTGCTAATATGAGTCCTTCTAGCTCCATCCATGTTGCTGCAAATGACATATATTTGTTCTCCTTGGTGGATGCATAGTATTCCATCAAGTACATATACTACCTTTTTTTCAACCATTCATTGGTTTGGGGGTATTTGGGTTGTTAAGATTTCATTTTTTTAGAGACTTAGCAGTAGTCCACTGAATACTTGTACCATCACTTCTCTAGCCAGCTTCAGCTGATAAGCATTTAGGTTGATCCCATGACTTGGCTACTGGGGTGAACGGCGCTGTAAACACAGGGGTTCATAAATTTTCTCTGTTTGTGTTTTCATATGCTTTGGCTAAATACCTAGCAGTGGTAATGCCCAGTCATATGGTATTTCCATCTTTAGTTTTTTGAGGAATCTCTGTAAATTTTTCATAGAAACATCCCCAAATTAGACTACTACCACCAGTGGATGCATGTTCCTTTTTTTTTCAACACCCTCGCCAACATTTGTTAACTTTTTCAAGTGTAAGCCATTCTCACAGGGGCGAGGTGCTGTCTTGTCATGGTCTTTATTTGCATTGCCCTGATTAGTGATGATGAACATTTGTATGTCTTCTCTAGAGAAGTGTCTGGAACATAGTCCTTCATGATTACAAAGTCCAAGTGGATTGAAAACTTCTTTAAACATCAGAGATCACTAGATAGAATAAAACACAACACATGAATGGTGCTTAATTTTAATTAAAAAGTGAGTATTTTTATAGTATTCCATATTGCACTATATAATCAACGAATCAAACTTTTATCGTTGCTGTTTTTCTTTTTAAAGTCAGAGCTAAAATCTCTCTGGACTTCTCCAGGCTGATGTGAGACTCACTGCATCTAACACTACATAGTCAAACCCTCACAAAGCTAGTGATGAGACACAGGTGAGAGCAGACCAGCTCTGTGGAGAGACTTGTTGACCCACCTTTTCTCACGTCTCTGATTCATCAATTCTTCCTTTAAAGCACAGTGAATGGTTAATCCCATGACACTGTCTCCACGTTGTGGACACTACAGCAAAGAGACAGGAGAGCAATTTCTTGCAAGTCTGTTGAAAGTGGTCTTCCCTATAGGAAATACCTTCTGATGTACATCAAGGAAGGAGTATGCTAAAAGGTAATCTTTTTGCATAGATGAACAAGGATAGGCCCTCTGAAAGCGCATTTCACGGTTTCTGTCAGTGATTGGCACCCTCTACCCATATGCCCACCTTGTACCAATAATGCTGGGCAACCCTCTATACACACCTCGTTTTCATCCACTGTTGTTGCGACATTTGCTTCCCCTGTGGCTGAGGCGCCCCTCCCCCAGCAGCTCGCGCTCTCCCTGAAGTCATCTCTCCTTCGACTTTTCGAAAGCATTTGGCACCTTTGACCTTGAGTGACAGGGCATTTGCTAGGCTGGAAGGTGACTTCGCACTTCCAAAAAATTTAAGTTCCTCACGCCGGGCGCAGTGGTGCATGTCTTTAATCTCAGCCGCGGGAGGCCGAGGCTAAGAATTCCTTGAGTCCGGGGTTCGAGACTACAACATAGCGAGACCTGGTTGCAAAAAAAAAAAAAAAAAAAAAAAAAAAAAAAAAAAAAAAAAAAAAAAAAAAAAAAAAAAAAAAAAAAAAAAAAAAAAAAAAAAAAGTAAAAGTTCCTGCGGATGAACGCTGGTGGTCTCAGAGCAGACACTGGTGGACGCTTGCCTGAGTGTGACTAAGGAAGAGGGGCCTCATCTCTCAAGGCAGTGTTTTGAGATCCTTTATATGTGCGCCTGGAAAGGGAACTAATCCCCTTCCGTGTATCTACACCGCAAAGAATAATGTCGGCAGAGAGCTGCAGCCAGCCTAGCCCCCATCTCAGGTGGAAAGAGCAATTTCTCTTTCAACCCAGGGCCTTCTCTTGTTGCTTGATTGTATGTTCTTCTAAAGGACGCCTGACCCCTTCCAGCCTAGCTGGCTTCCTGCACCATGATGGCACCCACGGGACTTCCGCTTGGAATCTGGCACTTCCCTTCCATACCCACCTTGCCCCCAAGCCTCTGCACATTGGATGATGCGCCTCACGGATTCTCCCACCCCTTCTGTCCTAGCAGACAGTCTTCCTGTGACTAGATACTTCCACACTCCATCTGTCAATATGGGTCTCATCTTTGCAGTCTCCTCGCCTCCATGGGTCTTTGGCTTGAGTTTCGAGGTCAGTCTTGTTTTCCTGAAAACTCCCTGGATCGATTGGGATGCAATTGGGGAACTTAGAGCTGTTTTGCGAGGCTTTTCTCCCAGGCCTAGACTCTGTGCTGTCTCCTCCCATCAGCGCCCTCTCTGGGCCAGGTGGTGCCAAGACCCGGCCCCAGGCCACTCCCGTTGTTCTCCCACTTGTTCCATTTGCTCCGAAAGTCTCCACCCCGTGTGCTTACTGCCGGTTGGGCCTTGGCCCATTTTTATTTCTTCTTGAGTTTGAACCATTAGGCTAATGTTTATTTTATGGCTAATTTGTCTTTTCATTGAAAATGTGAATGCTTTCCAAGGCTTGCTATCTCTAATTCACGCTTGTGGCCTATTTTGCCACTTGTTTTTTTTCAAGAGCTATTTTAATTGGAATCAGCTGGAATTTATGGTCATGATTTTCTATTGAGTTTTCTCATTTCCTGCTTTGCAAGAAAGATAAGACCGGAGAGTTGGTCATTTCTGTGCCATGGAAATTTCTGAAATTACTTGATCTTTTGTGTGCTTAACCAGAGGAGGCTTTTATGGATTAGCTCTTAGTATTATTATTATTATTTTTGAGGCATAGTTTCTAAAGGTAAATTAGTGTTTGTCAATGAATAGATTTCAAAAGGCTGCTAGGTGCAGACACGACGAATTAGAGTGAAGATTAGATTTGCTTGCGGGCTAATTTCTTTTCTGTCCTTCAGTGAATAGACTTGTAAGATGATAGGACGTTCATTTTCCCTCACACGCTCTCGTCTGCTTCCTTCCGAAATGAAGAGGTGGTATCTTGGAGAGGTAGCAGTGTGGATGCTGGGATAGTTACAGGGCAGACTGTGGGTACCCTGGAGCCCCCAGCTTGTCTACTCTGAATAGGTTGTGTCACCTCCTGTGTCAAGACAAAACATACTCTAGTGTGGAAGACCTGCAAAAGAAAGTAACTTTAACACAATTAGTGTGCGAGAGAGAGAGAAGAGAAAAGGATACGGTTAAAATAGTTTCCAATTAAACACCCCAAATTTTCCATCTCCTTGTGGGTACATGCCCATCCAAACAGGGCTGACCCAAAGTGGGACCACTGAGACCCCAAAACGTGCCACAAGTCTAAGGCACCTGCTAGTGGGGGATCTTAGGAAAGGGGCAGAAGGGGCCAGGCAAGTCTGGATGGATAAGAACAGAAGCAAAATCTGAGTCAAGGTAAAGGTAACCCCAGTCAGCCTCCTTGCGGGCCTCACGCACGGCTCTGTCTCTTCCGGGTGTCTCCTTCTGCGTCTCCCGAGGCCCAGGACAAGCCCAAGGCAGAGGTAAGGTGGCTTCTTCCTCACCTGTCTCTGCTCCACATGCCTCCTGCAGGTCTCTTCTCAACCCTCCTCCTTCCTTCTCCCAGTCTTCTCTAGCTTCTCCTCTGGTCCTTGGGGAGGGAGGGAACCTGGACCCTCCCCTTTCCCTGGGTTGACCGTGACAGATCCACGCGTCTCTCAGTTAAACATCAGAGCCTTTGTTTACTAAGGATAGGAACACATCCAAACCCGCGACTCAGCCTTCTCCCAGCTAAGATGGGTTTGTGAGCCGGTGTGTCACGGTGCCCGAAGCTGTTGGTGTAACTCATGCACATTTTAAAGTGGTGCTAGTCCTGTGAGCCTTTAAAATTTTTTTATTTTGTAATTATTGTACAGTATTGGGTCATGTTTGCATGGTTGTATTGTACCCCTCATTCCCCACTGAACCCCCCCATTCCCCTCCTTTCCCCCTCTGGTCACTCCAGCTCCTCTTGCTGCAAGCTCTTGGTCCATGTTTGGCCCGCTGATCTTTTCTTTTTTCTGGAACTATGTGCATTTTTCCTGGGTGCGAACTTGCCCTCCTAGGCAGCAACAGATGAGGCTGCTCGGGTCTCCAGGAGTAGCTGAGGTGGATAGTCAGGCCGAGCATGTCAGGAACTTGTAGGGCAGAGGTGGTGCCTTCTCCAGGAGCCTTTCTGGTGTCTGTCACCTGTGGCTGGTTCTGTACCATACAGTTCTGATATCCGGATTTGGGAATCCAACTCCCAGTCACTGGCGGTGGAGGTGTTCGCTGCTGGGGCAGACTTCCCCAAGTGGTTGGTCCAGCTCCTCTCCTCTCTCCTGTTAGCAGTTCTGCCATGGGGCCACAGCCATTGTTGTGGGTTTCTTCCACCATTGATTGGTAAAGGAGAGAGCCTCTTTCACGTTGCATGTTGCTGTGGGCCCGGGGTTTGATTCCCCAGCGCCAGAGACAATGCAGTGGAAATCTGTGACAGGTCACCTCGGTCGCTGGTCTTACCTTCCTGTCTCAGTGGTTCCCGACAAGCTGCTTGTCCCACCCAAGTGGTGAGTGCACCCAGGGCCATTATTATTTCCTTTCCTCTCCATTATATCTGCAGCTGGAGAGACTGGATTTTTCTTTCCGAGTGCAGGTCTGATTGAGGTTGGAGTAGACCAGAGGTGCCCAGCCCCACCCCTTGGCCATGTGGAGACAGAGACTGGTTTCCCCAGATCCCTGGACCTGGAGTCCCAAGACCTGGAGTCCCTGAGACCCTGAGGTCCTGGTGGATAGGACTCACTCTTGCCCCCTGCAGCCAAGGCCGCAGCAGGGGGGAGCTGGAGCTCTTCTCCAAGGGCCCACATGGTTCAAAACGACCTCAGCTTCCACCTCCAGCTGACAAGCATTGGGGCCTGGAAGGTGGAGCCTACTAATCCCCTCACCCAGCTCAGACCCTTGGGCCTGCACCCCTCGCCCCCCCACATACTGAAAGGGTGAAGACCAGGGTCTCCAGCCCCGAGGCCCCTCGACCCTGAGATCCTGAGAGCCCAGGGTGCAGGATTTACCTTGTATCCTACTGGGGGGGCTTCCCAGAGGGCCAGACCTTTCGAGGGGGCCTCAGCCCCTGCTCCCAGCTTGGCTTGGATCAGGGCAGGCCCTAGATAGTCCCATGGTTCTCATACTGCAGATGCTGTCCTGATTCTCTGTTTTGATTTTGCCCAAATTTTCACATAAGAAAATATTATAACTAGAATCTTGGTCAGGTAACGAGATAGGCCAACGAAGGCTGAGTATCAGTGCTTCTGATAAAATTAGGTAGAAATCATCCCATGTGAAATTAGCAACCCACTTGAATAGTACTGTGTAGCAGTTGCACATTTTAACAAAATGTGAGGTTTACAGCTTCATTCACAAAATAACGAGCAGGGGTGGAATAGATTACTACAGAGCAAGTGACCATTGTGTACAGGAAACTACTCTTTACTAACACATACTTTTTTTTTTTTAAAGATGAGCACAGCACCAAACTGAAGAGCACAACTTTGAGTAGGAGGGAAAGGGGGTGGGGTGAAGGGGAGGGAGGTAAAGCCTGGGGATTACAATGTTGTGAAATTTACATATAAATAAAAAAATAAAACAAAATAAAGATAAGCACAAGCATGATATGTTTATCCTGGAGAGCCCAGGCATTTTCCTGCATGATTCACAAAGAAATGTAGAGCTTATTGCTTTCAACCTTAAACATAAAGCAAGAGTGAGCTTTGTGTTTTTCTAGAGATTTTGTTGTTCCTATGAGTATTTGTTATTTTGAAGTCTTGATGCTTCTTTGAAAAGATGATTTTTAATGGCCATTCCATTTCCCACTTAATTTCATTATTTGGCCAATATCCAATGTGGGTTCTCTCCCCAGAGTCAAGGCTCTCTCCCAAGAAAGATGTTGCTATCAGTCAGTTGTAAGTCAGCAGTTAGGCCAGTCAGTGGCTGTTCTAGGTACAATGAAGGAAAAGATATGCAGAGTATCCTGGGAAAAGGAGGCTTGTTTATTGTTGGCATTCAGGAAAAGCGAAACAAAACTACTTCAATTCTAAGAGGAAGAGAGAACAGTGAGAAACAGAAAGGAGTAGAGACAATGCCCTTAGATGTCAAGTTTTGAACCTTGAGAGGGGGTAGTTTGGGGAGATGGGTTACTTTGCTGAAGAATATATACATCTTTGCAAGACAAACTACATCTCTTATTAAATTGTAAATTTTTAATGGAGTCCTACTTAGAGTCTATAACTGAGACACACCTCCCCCAACGCCTCCACTTTCAAATTGATCAAGTGGAAAAACCATCTGATTTGGTTTTTGTCTGTAGAGAAGAGTGGATGTTCCCAAAATAGCCATCGGCGGTGCGGTGCCATTTTTCACTGGAAGCAGCTGAGAGGGATTTTTAACCTACTGTCTTCTCTATTTTTGGTTAAGAGCTCAGAAAAAGCATATATGTAAGCACGACTTGGGAAGTACTGGAAGGTTTAGGGACTTTGGGGTTTGATGACTTGAGTGTGGACGTTGATCTTTTCTCGAAGGGTTTCTATCTGGAATTACATTCTGCTTTTCTCCTTCAGAGGCTCTGAAAAACCTTCTCTGGGGCCCAGCAGTTACCAAACCCCACGGTGCAGCAGCTAGAAACACCCATATCATCTTCAGTTTCTCTTCTTTGAGAATTCTCAGTTTTTGACTAGCTGGCCAGCTGTAACTGGCAGAACTAAAGTGATCCAGAAGGAAGAAAACAAGAGCAAACACAAAAGCCTGCTGGAGGCCCAATGACCTTGAAAAACAGCCGCAAGTGTGAATGTTGCACCGCTGACAGGAGGAGCTTACCCTGCCTGCCTCCCCATTCCTCCCATGTGGGTGGGTGCGCTCCCCTTCGGCCCTGTGGGAGACCTGCCGCAGCCACCTCCGAGGGCCTGAAAGCCAAGGGATGGGAGCCATGATGCGTGGAGTTGGATCCTCCATGTGCAGACTTCCATGTAACAGGAAGGTTTCACTGAGGATGCAAGTCAGATGCATCCAACCCCAGTGTGGATTTTCTAGAGGGGGCACGTCCCTATCGGGAGTGGAAGCAGATGGGTCCATTGGCAATCAAAAGGGGGAAGGCAATGGGCCTCTTGGAAAGGCTTGGGGGATGGGCAGTGCATGGGGGTGCATCTAACCACCCCTTCCCCCAACCTCCTGTGGCCTGCTGCCTGCAGGGAGGGGAGGGCCACTTCTCAGTGTGGCGGTGGATACTTGCCACCGAAGCCTGCAGAAGACTTCAGGATGCTCAGTGTGCAGTCCAAGCAGCTCAAGTCACCTTGAATTCAGTGCCTGCTTTTCAGACTGCTTTTAGGAGGCCTGTGCATTAGGACCATTGGTTAATCTCACGGTGTTTCCGTGTCCTTCCCTCTCGCACGCCTGGCGGCGGTGTCTTCAGCATCACCGTGTGGTTACTCTTTAGTTGGTCCTTGTCTCGTCTGCTGCCCTCCTATTCACCAGCCAGGGTGACCCCAGTGTCCACATCCACAGTATCCTGATTGTTGGGCCCGGACAGCATCGGAACACAGGGTCGCCCTGTGGGGCTTCGTCCAACTCAGTCAAAGCCAGCACCCCACAACCTTCCTCCAACTCAGTCAAAGCCAGCAAGCACCCCGTCTTCGCTCCCCGCTACTCTTGATCTTCTCCCCTGAAGCAGATGCGGTAAGTCTGACCCTTCTCCACATGCTAAGGGGTTGTTGTTTGCGCCCGCCAGTTAATCCACCATAAAAAGAACCGATGGCTTTCCAGGGAGGAACGTGCTGTGGGGAGTGCACGGCAGGGGGAGGCGGTGAGCGGGGCCTGGTCTTAGGGGCCTGGTGAACAGGGTGGGGCATCGGGAGCCGCAGCGTGGTGTGTTTTAGGCCGGGCACATGGGCGGGAGCAGACAGGCCACACAGGCTTCTTCGTGTCCTGTGTGCAGTGACGTCTTAGGTCCCCGGCCAGTGGGCGCAGCTTAGCCAGCTGGGGAGTCCTCAGCTGCATGTATCAGCCTTTGGCTGACTGGTCCATGTGGCCGTGCAGTGTCAGGGGGTCTGCAGCCATCGTCAGAGAGCAGGATGCCTCTGGAGGGTCGGGCTGTCTTTCTCCCTGGTGACTGGTTGGCTTCCCATTCGCCTGGGGCCTCAACCTCAGGCAGATTAGGTGAGCAAGGTCTGGGTCTCAGGGGTCTGGTGAGAGTTTTTTTGTTTTTTTTGAGACTTGGTCTCACATGTTGCCTGGGGTAGTCCCGAACTCGTGGACTCAAGCGATCCCTAGCCTCAGCCTCCCAGGTAGCTGGGATTACAGGCATCCGCCACCACACCTGGCTGCTTTTTCGAGAACCAGGTCTTGCTATGTTGCCTAGGGTAGTCTCGAACCCACGGACTCAAACGATCCTAAGCCTCTTGTCTCCCAGTGCTGGGATTACAGAAGCGCGCCACCACACACGGCTCGGTGAGGCTTCTGAAAGGTCCTTTTTAGTTCTGAATAGCTGTGATGTTTCCAAGGGGCTCAGAAAGCCCTATTCCAGTGAAGCTGTGATTGGAACGGAGAGTTTCCAGATGGATAGTTACAGATATTTGACTAAACATCTAAGAGAGGCCACGCAACTAGGTATTAAGAATTCAAGTCTGGGGTCACTCTTTCCCAGCATAATTCTGCCCTGTGTGACCTTGGACAAATCACCTTAGCTTTTTAAGTCTCAGCTTCGCAGCAATAAAATGGGGATAATAATAGTTACTCATAGGGTTGCTTTGAGGATAAATTGATGAATGCACATCAGAGAGGGAACAGGGATGGGGGGGAGGCAGATGGGATATTGGCATGGGGGTTGTTGGAGGGTAAGGGGAACATGTACACATATGGAAGAACAAAAATGTCACCCCCAAATAAAAATGAAAATAAAAACGTACATGTGAATGGCAGAGAGTACCTTAAACAGATGCACCTAGTGACTGTTCGCCGTTGCTAGAATACCTGTCAAGGCCACAGGCCAGCACAGCAGGAAATCAGCTGGTGAACCTGTGGGCTCACCTAAACACCCACATGATGATCAGTGGCCTCTCCCTGCAGCTCCCTTGTCTGTCTAGAACAAAGTCGGTGTCCTCTGTGATGGTTCCAATTAACTTCGCCTGCCTGCTCCAGTGGGACTTGAGGAAAAGATGACGTAGCCCTGGCAGCTAACAAACAGGCTTCTAGAAGTACAATGTCAGCCAGAGGGGGTCTGCTTAAACCTCATTGTAATTCTAACCTCATCAGTGCCTATTAACTGCCAGGCTTCTCCTAGTGCAGCCCAGTCTGAGAGGCGCAGTTGGTGGGGGAGTGCATTGGCTTCCCTCACACTAGGTCTCCTATTGTCCTGGAGGGAGGGGGGGTGCGCTAAACAATGACCCCGTGGGCACACTTCTGGGCTACAGAAATTCAGCTGTCATTCTCCTGTTATTTTCAAGCTTTCTGGAGAAGGAAAGAGTAAATCTCAGGACCTCAGGAAACACACAGTGGAGAGTCCCACAGGATTTTTGTGTAATGTGAGATACAAGGTTTGCATAGCAATGAGTGAGGTAAATTGGAAAAAAAAATTCTAGCCATTTCACTGTAGACGACCCGCTTTTGTTAATGGACAGGATAATTGCAAGCTTTAAGGCTGGAGTTGGAGCCCTCTGTGTGCACACTGCATTATCTCCTGTCTGTTGAACGGAGAGAGCCCTGAAGTGTGTTGCTACACTTGCCTTGCCTGGGCCTGCAGACCCAGAGAAGCCCAGCAGAGTGATGGAGAAGATGGCCTGTCTCTGTGCGAGCTTGGTCAGGTCAGCCATGCTGAAGCCTTGGTTTCCTCAGCTCTGAAATGGGAGACTTGTCAGTCCCCCCCCCAGGGGGGCTGCTGTGAAGATGAATGTACATTGCATAAGGAGGCCTTAGCTCAGTGCCTAGGACTGAATTGAGTGTGTGGCTACTATTACAGTCATAGCAAGTATCTCAGTATGAGAAATCTTGATTGCTCTCAGCATATGAGTCTAGAAACCCAGGACATTTCAGTTTGGAGTCTTGAGGATGAATTCTGAGAATTGTACTTTACTATGGCTAAGAAGTAGTAATTGGGAGTTTCTGGAATGATCTATGTCTAAGGAAATAAGTTGAAAACCTAGAAAGCAGCACATCTCGAAGGCTGTGTGTCCAAAAGAACACAAGGCAACAGCTAGAATTCTTAAGTTAGTAGTTCATTGCCCATAAAGGCTTTATAGCTATGGAAATGGTACCTCCACGCTCAGCGCTCTTGTGCTTTATTCATTCACTTCTGGTCCTTGATTCTGCAAATATTTGACTTCTTTCTCAGTTGGTGTCAGGTGTTGGGATAGATGCAGGAAATGCCATGATGAATGAGGCAGATATGTCTGCTCAAAGGGAATTAGCACTTGAATGGGACGTACAGGAAAGATTGTTAAGAAAAGAGCCGAATTATTGAAAATAATTATAAGCCGTGATAAGTTCTGTGAGAAAACCAGTAGAACATGGTGGCAACAGCAGGGGACAGAAATGTGATACTTGAGAAAGGGTGGTGGGAGGATCCACGGAGAGGCTGGAAAGGAAGACTGTTCCAGAAGGAAGGAACAGCACGTGTGAGACACTCGGGGAGGTTGGAAATGGGTCTGGCTAGCGCCTGCGAGATCCGCAACCATGACAAGGGGGTTGAGTTGTGTCCACAAAGGGGAAGCCATTAAAGAAGTTGCTTGGGCATGATGTCAATTTATGTGAAGACTATTCTGGCTTCTGAGTGGAAAAGGTGGGAAAAAGAAGATTCAAGAACAGCAGCATGGAGACAGCCACAGTCGTTCAGGTTCCTTAGCTCTGGGGTGAGGGCAGGGGCAATAGAGAAGTGAGCTGAATCAGTCAGTTACTTATCAGGAGTGACAGACCCTGCCATGGAATGAGACGCCACGTCGACAGTTGGAGATGTGTGTCTGGAGCTCAAAAGAAAGGTCTGAGCTGAGATGTGCGATTGGGGGGGGTCATGGACTGACAAATTATACAGTGTTTAAAACCATATTAAGGAGAAGATCCCCTAAGAATGTGCGTGCTGAGAAGAGAGTTTAGGGAGATACAATGCTTTAGAACTCAAATGAGAGCAGCAGAGGATACTGACAAGAGTGTTTCCAAAGGAGGGGCTTTATCAGCTCAGCTAGAAGCTGGCAAGCTGGCTGTGTGATGAACACAGAGTAGGTGTAAACTTGGGCCACATGCAGATAGTGCTGGGACCACGCTGTCTCAGTGGAGGGGTGGGTTGGCTGGGTTGTGCTCTTTAGATCTGATTGGAATGGGTTGAAAAATACCTGGTGAGGAGTAAGTTGGTATTGTGTGAACAACTATCTCTTTTGAGCAGTTTAGTTATGATCATGTCAAGGAAAAAGAAGGACTTTTGAAAGTTGGGTTTTAAAACTGCGTGTTTGCAAGTGATAGCACTGTTCCTCCCAAGAAATAGTAACCAAAGAAGAAAGACCAACCCCCACCCCCCCACCCCCCATCCAGAGCCTCTGGGAAAGGATTTGATACAGGGTAGTGACGCAGTTGAAAATTATATTGGCACCAAACTACCCAGGTGGGTGGGGTCTGAGAGAAAAATCCGTGAGAAGAAGGAAGAAGTTCCAAAAGGCAGATGAAAGGAAGGAGCAAGGAAGGAAGAAAAAAAAAGGAAAAGGAGAGAGAGATGAGAATGGTAGACTGATGAACAGGCCCATATGGCCTGCCAGAGGAAGCCCCCTGAAGAGTGAGCTGTAGATAACAAGGAGCCAGGGTGACCAATAGAAGAGTAGCCGGTGTGGAGAGTATGGCACTGCAGCAAGGTGGCATAGCGAACTGGTACCTGGAGATGGCCAGGGATTTGGAAAGCTGATTTGTGCATCAGCAGTTGTGGAAGAAATAAGAGTCTTGGAGAAATGGAGCAGCGTGTAACACTGGAGAAGTGAAGAAAAGATGCTGGAGAAAGACTGGATTTGCCAAAGTGCCTACCTAAGGTTTGGAGGGGCAAACGGGCACCATCTTGGACATGTGTCTTTGGGAACTTTGGGACTGAAAATGGTGACTGGGGTAAGATGACTGGCCATGTGTGGCTTTGAGGACTTTCCGTTTTCCTGGTTAATTTCCCTTGTTAATAAAACCCTGTTGTTTGAACTGCGTTTGTTTGGCAACTGTTCCACACAGGTGACGCAGACTTGTGGTTTGTTGGTTAAAGGCTTCTGCACATTTTTGACCTAAATTCAGATTGATTATAAAAGAATTCAGAAAACTTTTCTTAGTAGGAAGGAAGACAGGCGTAGGTAGATGAGGCAGCCTGTGGTGTGTCCATTTGCCTGTGTTTTGCAAATAAACATCAACAAGGAATAATGGTGCAAGACCATCAGGTGAGGAAGTGGACAGAGGAGGGAACTTCTAATATTTGATAAAGACAGACAGTCCAAAGTGATCAGACAGGAGGAAAACAGACCCCAAAGGAAAATAATACAGGACCTCAGGCCTTTCTTGGGTTCATATATTTCAAGTGAGTGCTTACAATGAGAATATAGATTCCAAAAAGCAAGAGTCTTTGCTGCCTTCTTTAGGGAGTATCTGTGGTACCTGGAAAGGATCTGGTGAACAGCAGCTACTTAGGAGATATTTATGAAATGAATGAATGAACTAAGTTGCTAACTACCTCTGGCAGTATTGCTCAGGTAAAGGTGCTGAGAAGGCAGAAGGTTAGGCTCAGAGACCTGGGGTCTCCATGTGGCTGCCTGTATTATGGGCACTATTGAGAAAAGGCCAACATATCCAGAGGACTGGGAAGTGTGGATGGCCAAGAACTTGAGGACTGGAGGAATCTAGATGCCTGTACAACTTAGAACGTGAAAGTGATGGCTTATCTTTTATCACGCCCAGGTTCCCTTGTCCCTCTTCATGCCTAGAAACTGTTAGCTCTTAGAGGACTTGGGAGTGGAGCTAACCCTAACATGATGGCATGGTCCCCAATTAACTGAGAAAACCCTGACTTGAGGAGATGATAGTCTTCATCTTCAAGTTGGATGGAACTTGGCATAGAGATTAGTTGACATAATGAAAAAAATCTCACATTTCTGTATATTTTATATGTGGATGGAAAAATTCAGGCCTTTTACACAAAAACCCTCTGTCCATTTTAGTTATGATATTGGTATACCTGCTAATGAAGACCCAATTGACAGGTTTAAAGAAGATATAAATTTGCTTTTCTATATGATAATGTGACTATAAGCAGCGTGGGACTGATATGGTGACTTCTCGGTACTGTGGGACCTGGCTTCACCTGCTCTGTTGCTCTGCCAGCCTCAGCACACTTTCCCGGTGTTATATTCTACGATGGCTGCTGTGACTTCTGCCATCACAGTCACATACTGATGGGTGAGAAGGGGAGCTATGCAGAGGGTCCAATCTATGAAGTTACAAACACCATTTCTCTCTCATCCCGGAACCAGAACAGAGCCACTTGGCACTGAGAGCTGCAAGGGAGTATGATAAAGGTACACTTGAGCGGATCAGAAACATGTCAAGTTAAAATTGGGGAAAATAGCTGCAGGAAAGAATAGAGACCATATTTTGGGCAGCAACCAGCCGTGTCTGGCTTGTAGTACATGGCTGCCTGGGGGAGCTGGATGAGGTGCTGAAAAAAGAGCATCATGAAGAGCAGGAGTTACCCTTTGTAATAAGAGCTGCATTTCCACAGCTAATCTATGGGTGGGGTCCAGTCCCCTGGGTCATGAGTTTCTGATTTCTTGAGTGAGTTCATGTCTGGCCCCATTCTAATGGCTTCTCTACTTTAGTGCTAAGTGCTGAAAGCACAACAAAGGCAGCTTTGAATTTCTATGCTCAAGTTAATGTTTGGTAGTTTCTAGATAATGGCCCTATTTATTATTTTATAATATAATTGTAAGACAGTAACTGATAATTATACAAACATTCAATCTATCAACTACCGATCTACCGATCTACTGATTTACCGATCATCTACTGATCTACTGAATGAACTACTGATCTATCTGATAACATCTGTGTACATCTTTTTTGCTTTAGTACATTTTTTTCTTCCATCTGTACTCTGATCTGATCTTCACAGACTTATCACTAACTCTGTGGCACCTAAAGCACCTAAACACTGCATGCTTCAACTTTCCTGATCTTCTCAAGTTTACAAGTCTATTATCATGTCTCAATTCATGTTTCTCCACTGAGGACTTTTGGGACTTCTTGTCCATGCCTCCTTCCTAGCCATACTCCTGTGATCCTTTCTGGAGGCTCCTGTACCAAACATACCTCACTTGTTTTTCATTTTCCTCTTTCTGTCTGTCCCCCCTTCTGGTCCTTTCCACCTGGGTTGCTTTCATATATAGGTACTTTGCTGAAGTGGGTTCTACACCACTCTTTATCATTTCAGGGGATAACTTCTCACTTGTTCTATACCTTTTGTTCATCTCAGTGATGTTCCTTACCATCCAACTGTATTCTTTGTTTCCACCCACATCACCTTTCTGAAGTCCCTTTGACTGCCACCCTTTCTTTTACCCCAGGAGGGTGTGTTCCTATTTCTCCAGGGCATCTGTAACCAGAGGTACTTACTGCTTTATCATCCTTTCTTGCTTCTTGAAAGTGGCTTGGGAGATACCTACTTCTCTGATAGTAACCTGGGTTTGTAATGTAGGGCTTTGCCAGTGATAATGTTTTAACTTTCCTGCTAGTAGCTGCTTTTCAGAGTTGCTAAAGTTTGGTTGAGACTTTCTCCTTTGATAATGCTCTCCCAACTCTCAGTTTCCTTTCCACCATCTGGTTTACCCCTTGCTCCTTATGCCTACCCAAGGAGGCACATTTTCTTTCTGTGGCACCATTTTCCAGTCTTCAGGATGCTGGGGTTGTGTTCCTTCTTTTGGAGTGATTATATTTTAAATCTTCTGATTTCAATGACTCAGAAATTCCAAGGAACTGGGACCTGCACCAAATAATGTCAAAGCATTAACCACCCTGATCCTGCCCACCACCTGAACTATTCTGGGCCCAGCACTGATGTAACTAGCTGCCATGGAGAGTTTGTCATACTAAATGGTGAAATTTCTGCAGATCTAACTGGCATATTTCATACGGTTGGGGTAACAATTTGTCCTTTTTATTATTTCTTCACAGTGCAAATGTGAATCTGTGTAGAGCCAGGTGCAGATTGCGAGAAAGGACAAATGAGAGAGATTGGCACAGCCGTAGACTGGCTACAGGAAGTATGGCAAGTAGCCGTTCACTAATCAGCTTTTTATAGAGCCAAGAGGGTGTTTTGTGACCAGTCAGACAAGTGGCTAAATACAATTAAATTTGGTAAAACATTAGTTCCTGTGAGATAATTGCAGGCAGGGGATTCACCCATAAATTGGCTGCTATCTCCTAAGGAATGTTTCTTAAAGTAAATATTGGAGGAATGGAGAAGCTGCCCACTGAAGGTCAATCATGCCATCCCATCTTCAGTGTTCTGAAGACAGATAAGGATGGAATGAAGTATTCTTCATTCCCTGCATGAGACTTGCTTGCAGCCTCTGACATGGATTCAGTGTCTTCGGGGCACCTTAGTGCATTTTAGTTCATTTAATCATGCAGTGCCTTTAGACAAAGACCCTTACAAGCTGGAACTCAAAGTGCTATGTCCTTCCTTCAGCTAAATAAACTCCAACATCTCATGCTTTTGGTTACTCTCCACAGCCTTTGAATAGTTAGTGTTTGTGCTTTTTCAGTTTCTAGCATTGTCTATGGTTGGGTTGGTAGTATAGGATTTACTCTGCCATGGCCTAAACAAGCACTCCATTCCCTCCAGCCCCTGGCTGTTCCCCAAGCTAGATAAAAACTTTATGGACTGGGAGGGAGAGAGCAAAACAGAAGAAAGAGGCTGGATGTGACTGAGGGCATCTCTGAAAAGGGGCTTTTTCCACATGAAGGTAGCAGGTTCAGAGATGATGTGATCCAAGGGTAGGGTGAGACATCCTTCATCCTGAGCAAGCAGCGGGAAAGCCAGCAAGTTAGAGTCTAGTGCCTCACCCTGTATGACAAGAGAAATGTCCTACACAGCTGTGGGCTTGCCTAGACTGTGAGGTTGATGGTGGAGATCATCCAAACTGTTTCCATTACCTGCTGATAAGATCAGAGAAAGAGTTGAAGGAGAACCCAGCATCTGGGGAGCCTCTTATGGGGGTAAGGGGTGCAGTAGCACACCTGGCATGGAGAATGCTACTAGCCAGGGACCATATAGTGTGTGCAGGGCTCTGCAGCAGTTGGTGGGGAAAGGTGCCAGTCAGAAGCAGATGCAGCGTGGAGATTAGATGACCGTGCCCAAAGGCATCATGTTCTATGATGCTAAGCACCACCTTGGAAGTCAGTCATAACCCAGGGTAGAAATGTTGAAAGAAGAAAACCCTGACTTGACTGAGTTTGCCCAGAACTATCTGATTTAAGTTTCAGCCAGAAGACGGAATGGAAAGTTTGGTAAGGTGACACATAGAAAATAAAGTTGAATCTTGGCGCACTTGAGTTCTGTGGATTGCGATTCTGTGCCTCCTACATGCGTGGAATGTTAATGCAGCCAGGAGCCTCAGTGCTGACTGGTGGTGGGGAATCCAGGTGGCGACTTTTTAGAAGGGCAGGGGGGAGAGTGGGATTTTATCTTGGCTGTGGTTCTCCAAGGGTGGAGTTTCGGGTTTCATTTCAGGATTCTGCTAATGTCCTTTCAGCCAACCAGTAATCAGGTTTTATTTTTCCTTCTTGTTCTCATTTATAATGTCCATAATTTACATATATTTGCATTTTAATTTTTCTAACTGAAAGAATTGAATAAATGTGCCATCTCTGCATACCACTGGAACATAAACACATCAAGCCCCAGTGTTATGAATAAAGGTCACTGTTGACATACTCCTTACTTTAGCTCAAAATTATTTTCTAAGCTTTGGATGTACTTTCCTTTTTGGCACTCGAATCAAGTAATTTCATTCTATTTTCATTTTTCCTTATGTTGCTGAAAGATTCTAGACAAGCAGCTTAGGCTAAATCCTTTCTGTTACAGATGAAGAAATGGGGCTGTGGAAGTGGCTTATCTACTTACCCACGATGGCCGGTATGGCAGGCTGGAGGCCGAGCCTGTGGGTGCAGGGGGTCATATGCTTCAGTGTTTCTCCACCTACGTTCTTGTCTCATCTCCCTCTCATTCTGGAGGCAGCCTCCGATCTGTGGACGTGAACTTTTACAGCCTCTGTATGGGAGAGGCATGGAGGTCTTGTGTTTCTATAGTTCAAAAATGTAAGAGTTAAATATTTTGATTGAATGAAAGTGCAAATTCAACCAGTGGAGACTGAGCTTTGTAAGAGTTGGGAAAAGGTAGGGGATGGTAAGGAAGCCAATATCTTTTTCTTCAAATTGAGGCAGAACCAGGAACTACTGGGTAAAGCTAAAAAAGCAGCAAATCAGGTCTTCATAAAATACACAAGGCAACAAGATTTTAATAATTGTTAGAAAAGCAGGTCCCCGCCTCCCTTTTCTTTTGAGACTAGGTCTTACATGTTGCCCGGGGAACCACAGACTCACGTTGCCCAGGGTACCAATGATTCAAATGATTCCCAGCCTTAGCCTCCCAGGTAGCTGGGATTACAGGTATGCACTACCACACGCAGCTATTTTTTGAGACTAGGTCTCACTATGTTGCCCTGGGTGGGTATCGAATCCATGGACTCCTAGTCTCGGCCACCCTTCCTAGGCTGGGAGCACCACTGCACCTGGCCTTAACAGATCCCTTTTAATCTGTTTCTCTCTCAAGCTAATCTAATCCAGATACTATTACAAGATATTTAGGAAAGTAGGAAAAGTATCAATTGAGAGAAAATTTCAGTTTTCTAATGTGTGGGTTAGTAGATGGTGTATTACAGTTGATAATCATGTCAGAGAAGCGCAGCAGTGCAAAGTTGAGCACTGTGGCTGTAGCAGCTCTGTGGGTGATGGAACAAGACTTAGTGACAGTGAAGAAGTTGCCTTGGGTAGGGACAGGTAAGAGGTTGCCCTGGTATGAAGTTGCCCTGGGTTGGGACAGGTAAGAATCTTCCCTGGGATGGGATGGGAAGTTGGGAATTTGTGACAGTTGTGGGATGATGCTAGACTTCCCTTTTCACTGTAAACACTTCCATGTCATTTTGTAGGCTTGCATCGGCATGTATTGCTTTAACAAAAAGTATACGTGTTCTATTTTCTCATTGGCATTTGCCAGTATAGCCTTTGAAAAGTCTGAAAAATTTACATGCACCAAAAGAGCTGAGCGAACTCTTTCCCGGCGCACTTGCCAACAGCGCACTGGTGCTTATTTGATAGTCATCGACTCTTGCTGCTGCTACTTAGTTTTCTAAATCCTTATGTCCACAGGAAATGAATGAGCACTTTTGAATGATTGGATTTGTTAATTTTGATTTTTAACTCACCTATATCTTTGCTTGTATTTTATTAAAGAATGAATCATTGAGAGAGAGATTAAAATATTCCACCATTAATGTGGATTTGTTAGCATCTCTCAAAGTTCTGGGAATATTTCCTTCCAATATTGTGAGGTGAACACAGAAATTCTTATATTTTCCTTGTAACCTATTTGTTTGATCATTGCGTGGTTTTGTTTGTATACTTTCCCTACTTCATTATTCTCATTGCAACTTCATCAGTTTCTATTAGTGTGCCCTATTACAAGCATTTGGTTTAATGCATTTCCTCCTTGATCTCAAAGACTTATTTTTATTAAGTGTGACTGGTATGTTTACACTAATTAGGATTATTGATATAATTTGATTTATTTCTGCCATTTGAATTTTGTCTTTCTGTTTATTGTATCTTTTGATTTTTTTTGATACTTCTATATGCCCCAAAATAAAAGTTTTTTTTAACTCTGTGTTAAATAATTTAAATATATATAAAAGTAAGAAAATAGGATGGTGAACTCCTGTATTCTTCTCACACCAATATGATAATCAGTGTTCTGCCACATAGGCTTTATTGAACTCTCTGTTCTGATGAAGAATTTTAAAGTAAATTACCGATCTCACAGTATTTCACCATATATAACAGGGGGTTGACTTGGGAGGAAACATCAAAAACACTGCTTTCCCACTCAGTTGAATCCCCTCCCTCCAACCCCTCGTCTTGTGGTAGTAAGCTTTTGACAACCAGAATCAGAGAATACCGACTCAAAATAACTAACCAACAGGGACATTTCCTTTCTTTCATGCTTGTGTCAGTCATGGCACAGAGCAGAGACTTGGTAATGTCATCAAGGAGCCAGGGGCTCCCATCTCTCTGCTTTGCTTTGCTAGTTTAGTGTTGGCTTCTTCCAAAACTAGTTATTGCCTAATGGTGGCCTTCATTATACCTGGGATTTCCTCTTTGCCTTTCCCTGTCCATCTCCCTACCTCTGCACCAAGAACAGTGGTCAACAAGAAATGTAAAAACACTAACTCAAAGGGGTATATATCTAGCCATATGTTCACAGCAGCACTACTTACTCTAGCTAGATTATTCGAAAACCCTAAGCGTCCAAGGACAAAGGAGTGGATTAGAAAAATGTGGCCTAGAGACACAACAGATACTATTCAACTATAAAAAAGATATTTTCTTGACATTTGTGACAATATGGTTGGAACTGGAGGGGCTAATGCTAAGTGAAATAAATCAGAAGGAGAGAGACAGATATTGGACAATGTCACTTAAACATGTGATACAGAGAAACCAAACAAGGCAGTGAAAACCAAACCAATGACAAATCCCATAAATGTGACTATGGAATTGAGATTGCAAAATGGGAAGGGGGAGGGGAGTACTCTGTGTGGAAGGGGCACAGTGGACTATGGTGGAGGACTATGGATGCCTTGGCAGTAAGTATGGTGTGGTGATGTACACCTGAGGAAGTATGATCCTCTGGCATCACATACAGTGTTAGCGACCAGTGTCATTGCAATTTGAAAAAAGTAACAGTGGTCAGGGATGTATTCTGTCTTTGAGTTAGATCAAAGCCATGAGCTGGATTTGCGCTCTATGTCAGGATACATAGGATTGTACTCTGACCCTCCCCAACTGACCCTTAAGAATCATGGTGGGAGAGTGTGTCTAGTCATAGGAAACTAAGATTCTGTTATTAGAGAAAAAGAAAACAGTGCCTGTTGGGTGGCTCCAGGAGTGTCCACTATGGTATTGTTGGTAGCAACAAAAGAGGTTGGTGTATCCTCTGGGTGTACCCTGTATCCATGGATTTGACGGAGGCGTCAGTACTGTGTCAGCAAGTCCAGCAAGCAGTGGTACATGACTGTGAGCACACTCAGGGCAGCAGGTGAGTCATCACAGCCTGTGCTTGTCTTTAGCAGGGGAAGAGCATCATGCCGAAAATGTGCATTTGTTAGTAAATGTCTTGTCTCAGAGCTTAATTTGGAGAAGCAGCTCATGATGCTTTATAAAGGGAACAGTTAGACTAAGCTTTGATTGGCAGTGGGGATATCAGGCTGCTCTGGAGCTTCTGGAATCCTAGAAGATCCTCTGTGTTGATATCCCAGCTGATGGGTCTAGAGATGGAGGATGAAAATTTTAGCCAGTCTCTGAAGAGGGAGGAAAGATGGAGTCAACGGTTTGCATATCAACTGCATGAGTGAAAAAATCAATCAGAAAAAGAAGTGCCCTATCTATGGGCTACCTGATTTGCAATGTACTTGTAGTTGTGGGCATCCCTTCCCCCAAATTAGAGAAAGTGTTAGACTCATAATGAGTATGAAGCAGCTGTTCCATCAAGCTGTTTTCCAAATGGGCTTTCACCATTATTGTTGTTGTTAGACAGAGAGGGAAGTGATTTCAGTGTGAATGTGAAAATGAATTAATGTTGCCTGTCAGGAAACAAAACCAGTGCCAGGAGATCAGCTTATGCACAGCTGAAGATTGAAAAAGAAAACTCAGGGAAATCAGAGAGCAAGGAGACAATGATCCCAAATGCACACTCGTCTTGGCAACATGGAAGTCACAGTTCCAAGCCAGAGATGGAGACAGTGTAGGTCCCCAGATCCAATCGATCCTGCAAAATCACAGTGACATCAGCACTGAGGCTGTCTCATTCCCAACCTGAACACCATAGACAACTATCGATCCCTTGACCTTTGTGGAATCAGTCTGGGGTAGGGTTGCCAAATTTAGGAAGGAAATATATGTGCAGAATATCTGACAACATTTGAACTTTAGATAAACTGTAAATAAATTTGGGGGATAAGTATATCTCAAATGTGGCCCAGGCTATAGTAACACTAAAAGTTAGTCATTGTTTATGTGAAGTTCAGATCTAACAGGGTGCCTGGGGGCAACCCTAGTCTGGGATAATTAATCATCTCATCCTGATTTCTAGAATGTCACCATATGGATTCCCCCCTTTTACCAATGTTGGACTCTCACCAACCCTTTGTGGCAGACATGTTATGTCCACCCCAAGTTGTTTTCTGATAAGGTGATATTGACACCCCTGATTGAGTTACAGCCTGGGTAGACTTTGTAATTGCTGACCAATAGTGTGGTAGAAGTAACCCTGTGTTATCCCTCAGGGCCAATTACTAAAGACTCTCTGTCAGTGCGGGTACATGGAGCTCTGAGCTGATGGTTAAGAAGCTGGCTACTTTACGGCCCCAGGCTGAACCAACCATGCAGAGACAGGGTGCCTGGGAGACAGGTATACCAGCGTCCAGCTCCTTGCTCCCTGCTGTTCAGATGATGTCAACTTTGAGCTGACTCCAGTTGCGACTGCTGTTTGGTTGCAGCCTCGTGACAGAACTGAACTGCTGGCCCAAGTCACCCCCCAATTTCTGACCATAGAAAGGCAAGAGTGAATCAATCACTGCTGTTGATTTAATTCACGATGTTTTGGGTTGATTAGCTATATAAGCCCTATCTAACCAATAAATACTAATGGGGTGGGGAGAAAAGAATGACATCACTTTTTAAAAGGATTATGTCTTTTATAATAATTTTTAAAATAAGTAGCTGTGTTTTTAGGGTTATAGCTGCAGTAATATGCTCAACTCTTATTTAGATCAGGTTTTGAAAGTCTTGTTCTAGTCTCTTCTGTTACTATTTTTTTAATTGAACTTTTATTTTTATTTTTTGAGTTTATTTTATCAGTTACAACATTGTATATTTTCTTTCATTCATTATTTTTCAATCTAATTTTTAAAATTGATTGCACAAATATATATTTTGCATCATTGTCTACCCCGAGGTTCTCCCACCACATTAATACTCTGTGAACCATCATCTTAATCGCTTGTGCCCATCTCTCCCCTGATTTTACCCCCCTCCCCCTCTCTTGCTCTATGCTTCAGTTCTGCTGACAGTTTTAAATTTTTCTTGTCTATTTGTTTGTTTTTCCTATATCCCGCATATAGCTGGAATCAGCCAGTATTTCTCTTTATCTTTCTGGCTTAGTTCTAAGTCCATGCATGTTATCACAAATGCATCAAATGTGTCTTTTTTTTGATTGATGATTAATATTTCATTGCTTACATATACCATAACTTTCCTATCCATTCATATGTTTTGGGGCATTTGGGTTGTTTCCATATTCTGGCTATTATGACTAGTTCTATAATAAACATCCAAGTACAGGTGACTTTTTTGCATTAGTATTTTGGTGTCTTTTGAGTAGATTCCCAAAATGGAATTGTTGGATTGAATGGTAGTTCCATTTTCAGTAGTTTAAGGGTCCTCCACACAGCTTTCCAGAGTGCCTGGACCAGTTTGCATTCCCAGTGTTACTGTTTTTTTTAAGTATAACAAATGGAGTTCGCACTACAGGAAAATTGAAGTAGCCATAAAAAAAAAAAAAGTGAGTCTCAGCACTGTTAAAGGAAATGAGTACGGATGCACGGATGCAGGAGATTTAGGCTGTCTTACTTTGACATTAAATCCTTTATAACTCAGTTCGCTCTTTTTCTTTTCATTATATCATTTGAAACTTATATACCACTAATGAAAAAGCAAAGTTGTTGAATAAATTAACTGACATAAATATTGGAGATTCAAAATTTGGAGATATATACATATGCACACACTATATTTAAATACATTGCTCAGAATTAAAGAAAGCATTTCCAGATGTATTTTAAATGTTTTTTTTCTTCTTTTTTAATGTTAATATTTGAGAATTAAAGTTATACTGCATTATAATATGTTGGTTTCAGGTGTGCATCATTTTAAACCAATATCTGTGTTCACTATGTTAAGTTCACTACTTAAATTCAACTTTATCATTCACCACACAGTTTGACCACTTTTCCCTGATTTATGTCCCCCTATCATCACCATTCCCCAATCCTGGTAACCATGAGTTAATCTTACAGCCTAAAGGCTTACTTTTGCTTGTTTGGTTTTTCTTTTTCTGCCCCCCCTTTTTAGTTGACCTCACATACACATTTTACATCATTGTATACCCCGAGGTATTCCCACCATCACATCACCATTGTACTGTCATCTTCATGTCTTGTGGTTTTGGTTTTACTATATATTCGTTTTATTATATACTCTTTTACTGTATATTTCTACTATATATTCCTACTATATATTCCTATATTGATAGACTGTTTGTCTTTTCCTACCTTACTCAGTTCTGTGCATGTAAAATGAGCTATTCTCTCAAATAAGGGGCAGCAAAGGCATGCATGCAATCCACTGCTTCCCCCAGCAGGCACCCCCTGTCTGCGGCATTCTTTCCCCAGCAAGTGACCTTCAGGTCCTCCCTAGGTGGAGCTCAAGTGGTCAGGAGCCATCAGTCACTGCTGGCAGGCGTGACAGTCTTTTTTCTCCTTTCCCAGACCTTGAACGCACCTACTGTTATTCCTAGTGTTGAAATTTAGTATCTCTATAACCTAAGTGATTTACCCACCTTCTTAAAGAGTCACCAAAGTGCTTATGGATGTGATGTTGTTGGACATATTTAAAGGGTCATAGAATCACAGAGTAGCATAGCTGATGGCACCAGGCATAGATCGCTGCCTGTGTCTTAGGATAGACACGTTGGTGAGAAAGGTTCTGAAGGGAAATAGCACAGAGCACTCACTGCAGAGGAGGCAACAGTTTCATCCTGGTCCAAATCAGACCAAATCTGTTCGGATTGTTTTGGTGAGGCCCCTTTACCTCGAGGATGGTATAAAAGAGGTGATGCTGATGCTTGGTTCACATTAGATGGTGTGTTCTAAGAGCCCAGTTGCAAAGTAGCTCCACGTGCAGCTCCAACAGTAGAACAAGTCAGTAGGTAGCTCCTGTAGTTCCCCCTGCCTGGGCATGTTTCCCATGAAGCTGATATAGGTAGTGACACAGTTAAAAATTGTATTGGCACCAAAATACCCTGGTGGGCAGAGTCTGAGAGAAAGACCCACGTGAGAGAAAATGGAAAGCAGAAAGACAGGGTGTATAAAAAGGGAGGAGTGAGGAGAGAGAAAAAGAAAGGAAGGAAGAGACGAGAATGGCAAACTGATAGAACAGGCCCATTTGGCCTGCCAGGGAAAGTCCCCTGGAAGAGGGAGCTGGTGGTGACAAGGAGCCATGATGGGAGAGTAGCCATCAGAGAAGTAGCTGATGTGGAGTCTGATGCCAGAACAGCAGGCTGGGGGTGACCAGGGGCTGCTGAGGGCAAACCTGGTGGATTTGGCCAGATGCCACCCAAGGCAGGCCTGGTAAGAAAGTGCGTGGAGCCATAGCAAGGTGGTGGATTTAGAAAGCTGATTGGGATCAGCAATTGTGGAAGAAATTTGAAGAACCTTGGAGAAGTGGAGCAGTGTGGCTCACTAGAGAAGAAATGAAGAACAGACGCCAGAGAAAGACTGGAATTGGCAGAGTTCCTGCCTCAGTTTTGGAGGGACAAAGGGGCACTGTCATGGACATGTGTCTTTGGGGCCTTTGGGACTGAAAATGGTTACTGGGGTAAGATAACAGGTCACTTGTGACTTTGAGGACTTTGTTTTCCTGGTGAGTTTCCATTGTTAATAAAACCCTGTTGTTTACATTGCATCCTATCTGGTAACTGCTATGCACGGGTGGTACGGACTAAGGGAACCTGAGTGGCACAAGTCACGTTTTAAAGGTGGTGTGTTGGTTGGAGGCTTCTGCCCCATTTTGACCTGATTTCAAAGCCACACTCCTTGTGGGCATCGCTGGTAGGGTCATCTCACCCCTGCACACAGCTCTAGGCTTTATTTGGGCCTTTCTTTGGCTCTGTCACTCTCTGCTTGCTTCTCCAAACCAGCCATGGAAATCTCCCTTTAAGGCCATCACCAACCCCTTCTCTGAAATGCACATATTTGATCATCACTAGCTATTTTTGTTCTTATTCCCAGTCTTGAATCAACTTTTAAAATTTTTTTTGGTTCTCCAAGTATGTGGCTAAAGTTCTTTTACCCACATTTGATGAAGTTTCAATGTTTGTTTCTACCTGACAGATTTGCAACCATTAGATTAGTTGTAAGGGTTATATATTTGGGTGCAAAAACCTCAGTACAACTTTTTTGAACTGTGAACTCTGGAGCACAGGACTCCCATTTTAATAGCCACACCTGCTGCAGATTGAATCTTGATTTCTTCAAGTAGCCCAGTAACAGAGGAACTGATCTCAAAGCACAGAGGAGAGAAGGGGCTATTTCCTATCTGGAGAATGGGAGTGGGAACTCTAATGGAGGCGGCATCTGTCTTTGACCTTAAAGAACAGAAGAGAGGAATCAGAAGGCAGAAGTGGAATGGGTGGGGAAGAAAGAAACCATGCTAGTACAAGGAAAAAGCAGGAGGAAAGCACTGAGGGTAGAGAGAGGAGAGTGAAATTCGCCAGCAGCGCTGAGGCTGTGGACATGGGGAGAAAGGCGGGGGCCCGGGGGTGGGGAGAGGCCACAGGGGCAAGGCCCTTGGTTTCTGTGGAGCAGTTGATTAAGTAATTGAAGTCTAGTCCTGCTTCACGGGATTTGGGGAGTAGGAGATGTGTTTGCCATTGGTTCACTGGTATGGAGCCTCTGTTCTATTTTTGAAAATTAAGGCTTGGAAAGGATTGCTCCCTTGCCTACGACACCAACCTTCTCTGTAGGAGACAAATGTAGCAAAGGCAAATATTCAAAGTGGCGGAGATTCACTGTGCATTTAAACGACCATTTTAACAATCTGCCTGGAATTCTCTCTTTTCCCATTGCACACATTCCCTAAGCCTCTAGCAGTTGATCCTTCTAGTGTACACTAGAACAAATGTGTATAAATCGGGCTACTTAGGAACCACGAGAGAAGGTTTTTCTGCAGAGGACACTGAATAGCTCTTTCTCCCTCTGTTTACTCATTCAGGAAATGTTTGTTGAACACCTATTAGGTACAGGCACTGAACTGGATATTGGGATATTATACAGGCTGATATGCAACAGAGACCATCTGCTGCCATTTGAGGGTGAACTGCTGAGAACCACAGGCCAGGCACACCCACCAGAAAAGACTGATGTGCAGCAATTCTTGTCAAGACACATGCCAAGGGCACTAACAGATGTAGAAGCAGATGCATTAGGGAAGAAACTGGGAGATTGGGTCAAGTTGATCCACTCAAGTCAATCCCAACCTCAGTCATTAGAAATAACAAGAAAGGCTGGATGCGGTGGTATGCACCTATAATCCAAGTGCTGGGAGGCAAGAAACCAGGGATCTCTTGAATTCACGAGTTTGAGACTACCCCGGGCAACATAGTGAGACCTGGTCTCAAAAAAGTAGCTGGGCACTGTGATGGGCACTTGTAATCCCAGCTACCTGGGAGGCTGAGGCTGGGGATTGCTTGAGTCCACAGGATCAGGACTACCCAGGGCAACAAAGTGAGACCTAGTCTTAAAAATGAAATAACAAGAAGGCCTTTTTAGTGAGTGCACAGACACCATTAACTGCTCAAACTCTCACTGGTTTTGCATAGTAGAATTTCACTTCCTTTTCATGTCACAGTGGGTGTTGGTGATGAACTAGCAGCTCTTCAAGAGATGAGTAAGAGCACAGACGCCTTGAATCCTGTGACCTTTTCATCTTCAACATTTGGATGAACATTGGAAAGAATCTTTTAGATCAAAAGTGGAAAAATTTTATAGTCAAAACCTGCAAGTGCACACCTTACTTCTTACTGTATTTTTTGACCATATCTGCCTATCTGCCTGGAGGGAGGGAAAATATTATCTGATTATGTATAAAAAGAAGAGAAAGTTTTGGTGAACAGCATGTATACAGATATATATATATACACACATATATGTACATAAATGCATGCGTGTATATATATATACACATACATACATATTTGTTTAAACATTATCAAATAGACCATGAATTAAGCTGTGAAGGAAACCTCAAAATCACATAAACTATCTCTAGCACAATCCATGTAGACATTCTCAACAAAAACTAGTTCCTACTCCCTATTATTTTCCCCCCAAACATCTTTACAAAAGCATCTCTTTAAGTGATTTTTGGGTTACTAAGTTTATAAAAACAAAAGACAGTATTTAAAAATGAGCAAACAGAGCACACAGAGAGCAGCGCATATCAAAATCTGTACTTTCAGATGTGGCCAAAGTGATAAGCAGAAGGAAATGCATAGCTTTAGATGCACATATCAGCAAATGAGAAAAGTAGAAGTAAGACCTAATGCTCAACACAAGATCTAGAGAAATAAGAACATAAGCTAGAAAATATTGGAAATAAGAACTAATGAAAACAGGATTGGCAAGATATAAAATGATCACAACACAAACTCAGGTAAGTAGATCAACAACAAAATCTTTAAAAAATTAAAAAAAACTTGGTAATTGTATCTAAAAGATACATTGAACACATAACAGCAGTTAAGAATGTGAAAGGGGACATAACTGTATATATGACAGAAATTTAAAACAGTGACAAATATAGATAAATAATACCTGTACACCTGAATACTAAATTATATTGTGGAAAATATAAAAGAAGATAACTGGGTAAAGAAAAAGTTGAGAATCCAAATAGATATAAAATCATAAAAATCTTTTAAATGTACAGTATCTTCTCAAGAGTCAGGCAGTTTTATGAGTAGAGGCTCCCAACAGGTTCACAGAAAGATGTTTAGAACAGAGGAAAACTTAAGAACTTAATGTTTCCCTGATCCAAGAACTGGACAAAGGTATCAGACCTATAAGGAATAAATGTAAGCAACCATCTTACATATGGACTCGGGTACAAAGATCTGAACGATATGTTTACAAATGTAATTTAGCAGTGTCTTAAAAGGCCAATATATCATGTTCAACATAGAAGTTATTAGAGTCAACTTTAAAAAAGTCCACTAATGTAATCACATTGAAGAATTTATGAAAAAATAACAGTTGATTATGACATTTATCATTTCACTTCATGAGAAAAAGCATTTGATGAGAAATATACACTTTACAGAAAACTTCTAAGAATCAGGAATAAATGAAACCTCTTAAGTTAATGCAGGCATCCGCCTCAAACATCCTGCCTGGGGTAGGTGAAGATGTGAGACTGATCTTTACACCTGTATGTCATATCCTCCCAAGCACTTCACTCTCTCTGTCTCTCTGTCTCTGTCTCTGCCTCTGTCTCTGTCTCTGTCTCTGTCTCTCTCATTTAATCATTTAAAGTTGAAGTACCATTGGTTTACAACCTGGTTAGTGTGTGAAAATATAACCCTCCCTCCCTTAGTCAGGTATAGTCCATATAGTGTACTCTCTGCTGTGAGGAACAAACTTATCTGTCCGAGCACAGAGAATGTGGACACACACCAGGCATGCAGTGAGGAGTGAGACCTTATTGAACATCCTTGCAAGAGTGGGTGTTAACCCCTAGGCTGGAACCAGAAACAATCGTATTTAGTCTTCACAGCCTATTGCACAAGTCCCTTTCCCCTTTCCTCATTGACTGTGGAGTTAACACTCTTCCCTAGATGTCATCTACATTCCTTTTCACAGCTGGTAATGTACATTACCAGCTTTTTTTTTTGTACCTTTTGCAGCCATCTGGCCTGTTTTCTGTTATCTCAGTGAACCTTGGCTTGGATTTAGTATTTTTCTTACTCAGAGATTTCCAGATATATAGTGGGATCCTGCATTCCTTGGGCTGGTTGTATTTGCAATTATCTCTTGTGCAAATTGGATTAGTATTTGCTGAGGCTAGAAGAGGCAAGACCATTATTTTTTTATTTTGCTTCAGAGAAAATGGTCTAAGCAGCATTTCTTTCATAACTTTTGCACTCTCCCCCACTCTACTCTCCCCCAAAATACAATTTAGAACAATAAGAACAGGTGATATATACCTGCAGCATAAGTAAGCAAGCCTATAATACACATATAGCTTGGCACCTGTTGATATTGACAGGTAATACATTAGACTTCAAACTCCCCATTAATAAGATGAAATGTACCAATCCCACTGATGGCTTTGCTCACTTCTGCTACAAGTGCTACTTCATGGCAGCTCAGAATGTAACAGACCCTAGACCCCCTTTTGCTCCAGCAGCTTAAAAACTGCTCCATGAGTCAGCACAGGAGAATGATTTCCAGTCAAGACGTCATTTGTCAGGTTCCTCCCATAGAAACAGAAGATACCAACATTTGGTCCCCAAAACCAGGACATGGAGACAAGGAGCTGGTGATATTCTCCAGTGTCCCCTTGCTCCTAATGACTGGTTTCCGCTTCTGTATCCCACTAGCTTTTGCTTTGACAACGGTAGCTATGTGGTTTTACCCTTATAAACCCCTGCTAAGTTTTGCTCAGGACTGCTCCCTTACCTGAAGCACAGTTGCTGGCCAGCTAATAAAGCTTTGTGATTTAGTCAAAACTTTGACTCTGTTTTGTGTCTAGGGGGTGACCCTTGAATTAGAGCAGCAAAGAAAACACATGAACAAGAGAGAAGTGGCAGTTAGTCATCTGCTTGAAATTGCTCCTGTTGCCACCAGAAAGAGAAAGTTCATTGTCCAAATTTCAAACAAAAAGAACAAAGAAAAATGCTGTTGGATGACACCATTCAAGGGTGAAGTCTAAAAGGGATGCATGATATGAGGTGGCAATGTGTTTTAATTTGTCTTTGAGGTAACATGTAGCTTTCAGTGCTCTGTGCTTTAAGAGTGTAAGTTGACACCTTGCCAAGTGTATGTTACCACTCCGCACCCACCATCAATGCACCCTGGGTTCTCCAGCACAGATTATTGGGCTCCTGACCCCCATCTTCACTTCCCCTCTCGGTAGTCAGATTTCTAGGGTTTGTTTTTGTTCTTTTGTTTTAAATTTTTCTTAAAAATAGGGGTAGCTTCTGGGTAAAGAGGATAAAAGGTATGGAAAAGGGTAAAGGGAAGAAGATGAGAGGAATATTTAGTGATTTTTGAGACTCTTTAAATATAGAGGGTTTATATGAATACAACATAGATGGGAAAAACCAGAGGACCACAACTTCTCAAAAAAAAAAAAAAAAAAAAAAAAAAAAAAAAAAAAAAAAAAAAAAAAAAAAAAAAAAAAAGCAAAACATTAAACATCAATCTCCGAAACCAAGCAAACATAATAATGTGAAGTAAGAAATTTCTTAAAAATTATGACATTCCTGCTTAATGAACATTAGTCAGAATGGACACTTTGTACTCTACCCCTCCCCAGTAAACCCTTTCTCTGCCAGAGTCAGGAAATTTTATCAAAAATATCTAAAATGGACATAGGAGCCACCTTGAAGGAATTGATATTGGCCAGTAGTAGAATATTTTGAGCAACAAAGTAATGTAGTCTTGGATTAGTAGCCAAAATATAAAATATAGACCAGATACAGATAGGTGATCGAATAAGCATAAGTGGAGCATGAAGACACCTTTTAGTTTCTTCTCTCCCTCTCTGCCCACACCCCCATACTCTCTCTGACTCTCCCTTCTCGCTCTTTATGTTGAAGTCCTATTGTTTCACATCCTTTGTCTTGACAGTACAGAATTCCTCCGCAGTCACTGTAGTGTTCCCACCTCCAAAGCACCCACAATCAGTCCTCCACCCTTGTCCAATGTGCTCTTCCCTCCTTCTCACCTGTCCCCCCCTCTCCCAGATGACTGTCTCAGATCTATGGGCAACTTTCAAGGGTTGGTTTTATTGTCTAAGGCACCTTTTTTTATGGAACAATTCCAAGTACTGTCTGTGGGTACTCTCAAGGATGTAGACCTCAGCCCTCTTCTCTTCCCTTTTTGACCGTGGGCTGGACTGTCATTTGCTCCTAAAGGCTAGGGTATGGAAAAGGAAAAGTATTGACTTCAGAGTGGAGACTCCTGGCAAAGACTATCTTATCCCAGCAACCAGTTTGATTTCACTGATGTGTCAGGAGGCTCTCCTTTACTCTTTGATGTGATATGGTGGGAAAATCACATCATCTCTGTGGTATTCTTTCCAAATCTTGTCCATGTTCTTTCCAAACTTATGTCTACTGTAATCTGAAAAAAACATCAGACAGATGCGAGCTGAGGAACATTTCACAAGATATCTGATCAGTATGTCTAAAACCGTCAAGGTCATCAAAAACAAGGGAAGATTGAGAGACTAGCTGCCATGTGGCACCTGGAGTACATCTTGTAAGAGAAAACACATTAGTGGGAAACTGTTGAAATTCAAATAAAATCCAGAGTTCAGTTAATGATAATATACCACAGTTGACTCAGTTTTTACTGTTAAAAACAGGGGTGACTGAAATTGGCTTACCAATACAAAGGAGCCTCTCTGTACTCTTTGCAACTTTTCTGAAAGCCTAAAATTATTCCAAAATAAAAAGCATAAACAAACAACAAGCCAAAGCATCAAAAACTCATCCACTAAATAAAGTGGACTTTCCTCACTGATTTAAGATGGTGTCTTTAAATTAGGAATTCAAAAACCACTTACATGTCACAAAATAAATTGGAAAAATGGGACAAATCCATGTAAAACTGCTGTATCAGAAAGTGAGAATCAGTTTACCTTCACCTCTGAAAAGTCCCTAATCCATACAAACAAGTAAAGCAACCAAGAAGTATTAAAAAACTCATAAGTCAATACTCTGAAATTGTTGAAATATACTCAGATAAGCATTTGGGGATCTGCTAGTCTATTTTAAATTAGAAATACAAAAATTAAAAACAGAAATAGATAATACCACAAAAAGAAATGAAAAGAGAGTTGATTAAACTCATGAAAAAAATAGAAAAAAGACCAAATCATTTCACAAATAAAGACTAAATTATAAGTTGCCCAAGGGAGAATAGACTTAAAAGGAAATTAAATGAGGAGCATTCAAGAAAGATAGAAAAAAACCAGCAACTCAGAGAATAAAAATGGGGTAAAGATAGAAGTGAAATGGGTCAGAGAGAAAGTAGCTGAATGGGGAAAAAAACAGAATAAATGGCAAATGTTTGCTGAAAGCCCTTGAGAAAGAAGAAATGAAGCAACAGAATAGAGCTAGCATTTCAAGCCATAATTCAAGAAAACTTTTCATAAATAAAAGACCTCCATATTAAAAGAGTGTCCTGGGAACTAGAGGAAACTGACCTAGAAAAGTTAACTTTAAGACTTACTTGAGAAGAACAATTAGACATGAGAGGCAAAGCAAATCTGCAAGCCTCCCATGAGGTTCAAATGACAAAAGGAAAGGAGTCAGATTGACTTTATTTCTTACAAACAACAGAAAAAGCAAGGCAGCAGTGGAACAGCATTTTGTAATGGAGTCAACAAAAGTGTGAACTAGCCAGACTAAACTTAGGGTCCTACAGGTGGCAGGAAACAACTTTAATAGAAGAATTGAGGGAATATCTGCCTAATATCTCCACTGTAATTCCAGATTTGATTGGAGTGGGATTCAACTGGCAAAATCAGCAAATGAAAATTAGTAAAGGAGACATAAAACCATTCCTATTGCAGATGATGGGCTGGCATTCCTAGAAGACCTTAGGGAACCAATGACAAAATTAACTATCAAAAAAAAATAAAGTTACAGGTCATAAACTCATCATACAGGAGTTATATGATGTAATTGTAAGCCTTCATTTACACACCACACCACACACACACACCACACACACACGCGATGATTTAGTGGTTATAAAGCTGGGGAAAACAAACTATGCTAGGAACAGAGAAAACTAAATTGCTGAAAATAAACACACATGCAAACCATACTTGAAGCAACTGTAGCATACTCTTGGAAGACCCCACAGTGTACTTGAGCACAAGGGAAAAGTGCACCTTGTTCTTGAAGAAAATGGCTGCTGCATTCATGCACACCTTCACAGCAAGTCCTATAAAAGTGTCAACAACTTTTTTCTGGAACTAGACAGGCTGATTCTAAATGTCATTTGGAAAAATAAACATGCAGGAGTGTCCAGAAAGCACCAAAGAAGGAAAACATGGGAGACCATTCTTATCAGACACGAAAGCGTCTGTCGAGAAGACAGGACATTAGTGGTAATACTGAAATAAAGTAAGTTCCGAAAAAGACAAGTATGTCAGAACATACCATAAAGATGACATCTCAAATTACCAAGTCAAAGATGTACTTTTTAATGAGCTTACTAAAAAAGACTCTTGACTCCTTTTGAAAAAGAAACTTTTAGGTCATTCCCTCACACCACAGCTCACACAAGAATAGACTGCTAATGCATGCTGTTTTAAGCATAAAAGATAAAGGTAAGCAAGTTGTGGAAGGAAAATTGGTGACTTCTGTAGCAGGGTGTGACAGTGGCTGGTGGCATGGTACAGAAGAATTCACTAGAGACAGAGTGAAGGGCTGAACAGGCGGGTTGATTGAAAACACTGCTAAGGAAGGCAGTAGGCAGGATAAGAGAATCTGCCTGTCTTGAGAAAGGGCTATAAAAGACTTTCTTTTATACTGTTTTTGTGGCTTTTCTGCATGACACAGGGCACCCATTTTCTGCATTGTTTCCTGCTGGGGTTCCTGGTCTAGGTTAGCATTTGACACAGAATGTGTCCTAACTGCTCCACAGTCCTCAGAGCTCAGCTGGCTTCTCTTGTCATGGTGACTGGTGTCATGTTGAAAGTTTCAAATTTAACCCTCCTAAACAATACCCCCCCAAATTCCTCTATAACCTGGATTTTAGAAAAGGTCTTCTCACTTTGATTAAACACCCAGAGGGACTATAAGAAACTATTCTTAAATTTTGCAAAATAAAAACAAAAATTTGTATGTCAGAAAGCACCATAAACGAAGTTGAAAGACTAAAATGACAAAGCAGCAGAAGTTTCTCAACATATATTGAAGGTAAAGGGTAATATTGCCATTTAAAAAAAGAGTTCTTAAAAGTTCAGAGAATGAAATCCAAAAACCTTGTGAGGAAAGAGCTAATGACATGAGCTGACAGGAAAAAGAAAGATAAAAATTGCCCTTAAATTGATGAAAAGCTCTTCAACTTCACTCATAATTGCAAAAATGTGAATTAAACCACACCATTGTATCACTTCTCACCTACCATCCTGATGAAAATTAAAAGCAGTGTGACTGAAAATGCTGTTGGTGAGACTATAGGATAACCACAACTTTCATACATTATTTGTGAAAATGCAAACTGGTACTTTCTTTTGAAATGGAATTTGGTAAAACCTAGCAAAATGATAGATACACTTACCTTCTGACTAGCAATCCACAGTTAGAAATTCATCCCAAAGAGACCGCCCCTAAAATCTCGGAATACATATGTACATCGTTATTCATGATCACATTTTTTGAAATTGTAAAATACAGGAAACAACATAAATAGCTGTTTATAGGAGTGAATAAACTAGGAGCACAAGGAGGAGCCATGGGGAAGAGATCTCTGTGAATAAAAATAGGCTTTGATTTCTGGGGTATCTTGCTAAGTGGAAACTATAAGATGCAAAAGAATATTTACAGATGCTATCTTTCAGGTAAAAAAGAAGAGAAAACAAAAAAAGTATTTGGATCTGTCCATGTATACAAAGAGAAAATTGTAGGATGCTTTAGGGACATTAAAAAAAGAAATCCAGGAATGAATGGGGTAGAGGGATGGGGACAGTGATGTTTTCTGTGTCCTTGGAGGTTTCTAGCTTTTAGAATCATGTTAACATTTCTTACTGTATATATGATACAAAAAATACATATATATATTTCCAGTACCAGTATTGTAATTTTTAAAGCTTGTAATTATTATTAATTAAATAATTAAATATTTATATTTAATTAATTATATATAATAAATAATAATTAAAATAAATAATTAAATAATTAAAGATTTGCACAAGCAGCTTTCTTTTCAAAGTCAGGATTAAGCTTGTGGGTGTGTTTCCATTGTTTTCATAGCTGCCACTCTTTTGTCCTATTATCTTACTGAACTCAAAGGGGAGAACAAAATATTTCGTAGGCTCCCTTGGTAGAAAGAAGGTACATCACCTTTCTATGCAGAGGTGAAAATCGGAACAGAACCTGGTAACTGCTAAGAGAGGGCACCACAACGGATGCACAGAATCCTCAGCTTTCCTCTGCAGCTGACAAGGAGAACATAGGTGAATGGTGGAAAGGATTAAGGAGTAACTAGAAGCTGGTTTCAGAGACTATGTGGGTAGACTATTCTCTTGAGAGCTCTGCCTTTAAAGATCTTGTCATTCTGCTGATGTACAGAGGGGGAAAGTTCAACATTTGAGGCAGAGGATTGGGCAGGGAACCATAAGGAGATAGGCAATGAGGTAGAAGAGTGTACATAGAGAACTGGGAATCAAGTGATTAGAGAAAGGGGTAGAAATGCTAGGATATTGAGATTCTATTCGTGGTGTAAAATATGAATGAAAGTTAAACCATTTTCCCTGTTTTTTCCTCTAGTCATACTAAATTGGTTTCAAAGCAGCACAGAAAATGAATCACTTTGCTTCTACTTCTAGATTGTGGCTTTTTCCAGGTGGATATGACAGAGGGAGAGAAGGTGTTTGCAAAGGTATAATTGTGCTGATGGAACATTTCATTGAAGCTGAACAAGGACAGGGGAGAGGAGGATGAGGCTATGAATAGAAAAGATACTGCAAGACCAATCAATTTAAAATCACAATGGAGTTGAAATATTTATTTATTTATTTATTTATTTTGAATGCAGTGCCATTGTTTCACTTCCTTGTTAATATTTTGGCAATATAGGACTTCTTCCTTCAGGTGTGGTCACAGTAGCTCTCCAACCACCAAAGCAGCCATATTCTTCTACCACAGCTCATTGTACTGCCTCCTGTCTTGTCCTCAACCCTCCTTCTTCGCATGACCCAGATCTGTGGTCAGCTTTCAAGGGCTGGTTTTATTGCTTGTCTTTGTCTGACCCTTTGTTTGGTTTTCTATATTCTACACATAAGTGTCTCCACCAAATATTTATCTTTTCCCTTCTGGTTTATTTTGCTTAGCATCATGCCTTCTGGCCCCATCCATCTTACTGCAAATGGCATGAGTTTATCTGTTTTGATCACTGAATAGTATTCCATGTGTCTTCCTGAAGTAATCATCTGTTTTTGGGCACTTAGTGTGGGAAACTTTTTTTTTTTTAAATGGTGGTCGTTAAGCACATGTGTTAGCAAGAGCAGAGGCTATTTAGAGAGGAAAATGTTGCATTCAAGATATCGAAGTTTAGCACACTTTGGTGATGACAGGCAGGGTGTAGACACTGTGTAACTGTGAGACTAGGGTGTAACCTCATGGTGGAACCATGAGAATGGGGGGGATAAAGTCAAGTCCTAAAACAAGGAGTTCCAGATGTGTCCAGGGGCCAGAGAGGTCTTGTGTATGTACTCTGGTGTTTCTGAAATGATCAAAGGAGTCCGAGTGGAGAGCAAGGTTGTGAGCAAGGAACAAAGTGAGGTAGTCAGATGGTGTCACCTCAGTAAACAGGTTTGGTAAGAGGGTATAGGTGCAGTGGACGTGACATGACAATGGGAAGCATGGGGGACAGCATGCCCAACCGGCACCCCGTAACATATAGAGGTCTTTTTAGGGGAATGCCACTCAGGCATGCTTTGTTCTCAAGAGACAACCAGCTTTCAGCGACATAAAAAGATGGAGGAACTATTTCAAGAAGTTGGGCAGGTAGGATAGACTACTTAGACTACTGATCCCCAACCTGACTGGGAAGCTTTGAGAGAGAAAGGGTGGAGGGAGGTTGGTTCAGACTGGAACTACACTGAGTACCAGGGTGTAAGAGTTTCAGTAAAAAGGGATTTGAATCACAATAGCATTTCCTAAAGGGGTATAAACATTGTGGACCATAAGACAGAGCAACAACTGAGACCATAAATATTTTATCTTCCTCTGTTAGGCCGTATTTGGCTGAGTACTTACTGCCCATGTTAAGAAGTGAACATGTGGGTGTGTCTGTTCTAGTGTAGTCTATTTGATCTAGTCCATTCTCTAGGGTTAACAAGGATGGGAGGTTCTCAGGAAGTTGGGGAGAGCCTTCCGGGCTCCGTATCATAATTGTGATACACTGCTAGTTGTTCAGATGAAGTTTCACTTGAAGTAAGATAGGTTGTTTAAAATCTCATCCCTCTCACCCCCAGTTCTGCCTCATGAAGTCTGACCATGGACCTGTCGGGCTTGTGTCCATGCTGGAAGCCCACTTAGTAGTGATTTGAGAAGTACCCGTATTTCCTGGTGTGCTGGCTGGGGTTGGGGTACTCACCTCTGCCTGGAGCAGAACCCACTGCCCTTTTAGTCCTCCCAACCAGCAAAATGACCTGCTCACTGTGAAGGTGGAAAACCCTCCATTCTACTGTTTGTGCCCATGAGGGTAGGCTTCTGAAACAAATAGCTCTATTTTCCCCAAGGCTTAGGGCTTGAGGAAGATAAAAAGCACTGCTTGCCCAGCAGCAAGAGGGAAAGAGGGAGGAAGGAAGGAAGGAAGGAAGGAAGGAAGGAAGGAAGGAAGGAAGGAAGGATGGATGGATGGATAGATTGTATTCTTGCCTGATTAGGCTCATTTTCAATCAGATTATTCTCAGGTGCTTTTGGCAGTAGAGTGTGTTCTCAGCTGCCTATCTGAGTGCATTCCCCTTGCCGTGGAAACTTCTACGGCAGTTTCCCCCTCTGCTTTGAAGGATTCTTGTGGCCAGACTAGATGGTGCAGGGATATGAGAGGCGGCTGCTCCCTCAGGCAGGGCAGGGCGCCTGACCTTCCGGGCTCCCCCTCTCAAGAAGCTCGCAAGCATGTGGAGCTGCAGAACAGGAAAGACTTCCCCCAAACAGGACGCTGGGAGTTCTCCACCATTATGCAAATCAATTAACACCAAACAGTTGCTGTCACAGTCATGCAGTCATGGTGCCCAGAGTACTCATTTCCGTTCCCACCATTGGGTGGGTGTGAGAACGGGGCTCATTTTAAAACATATGACTAATGAGCATGTATCCGGGGGGTCCATCTGGTCCCCACGGGCTGCTCGGAAACAGTGGCACTGCAATGAGATTCGGGGACCGGTTTAGGGGCAATGGACTGCGCTAGCGTGGTGGGGGACTCGTGGGGGGCGTTGTGCGCCCGCTTCGCTGCCTCCTGGTTCTGTTAGAATATCTTCCTTCCTAGGGCTTTTCCAGGAGAGATTTTCAGGCGAGTCAGTTCTGGAATCCACTCATCACCGGCTGCTCTTGGCAAAATACAAAGACGGTGACAGCTGGTGTTCTGTGTGGGACGGGCCTGGGGTCACTCACCCTTTGTCTTGATGTCAGCAGCTCCGGAGCATAAGCAACACCAACTCCCCAAAGAACACTTGTTGAGGATTCTATCATGGAAAGGAGAGAAAAGAAAATTCCATCATCTGCTTTAATGATCGAGATTAGCAAACACAGACCTTTATCTGATAAGTGCAACATATAACAAAGCACACTTTAGCTTTCTGTTATACATTGGTTACGTATAAGAGGATAGAGAGACTGAATTATACATAAAAGAGAGAACCAGAGAGACGATTATAAATAAAAGAACAGGGAAAAGAAAAGTGAGAGAAAAAACTCCAATAAATTATACTTACACCAAATACTCATTGTCATGGAAAGTTACTTATTTATATTTTTCTTCCTGTGCTTTCAACCTCTTTTTTGACCTATTTTCTTTTTTTTTCTGGTTGTCTTACAGACTTAGATTAAAATCAACTTTCTGTAGCATTAATTAAAATGACTATTTCTGTCTCTCCATCCCTATTTCTTGAATCTAGATGATTTTCAGTCCCTGCATCACTAGCATTCCTGCAGGCACTCCATAACCTGCATCTTCTACCCTCATGGGGTTTTCTCCTGCTTCCTTAAGTCACCCACACTGAGTGTATTATCTTTTCTTGGTTGGAATCCTGATGTGGGGTCAGGCTGAAATCCTAGTGTCTGGGCTGAAACCAAAGTGAGACTGGGCTGTATTTCTTTCTGTTGGGAGAAAAATCTATGAATCGGTTTCCCTGACTTTTGCAGATTCTAGAAATTATCCACATTTCTTGGCTTGTGGTCTCTTTTCCTCTTTCCAAAGCCAGGAACATCTCACCTCTCTGACCCTTCTTTATCTTCACCTGGTGTCTCTCCCTCTCTCCTTCCTTCCCTCCCTCCCTCCACCCTTCCTCCATCCTCTCTCTCCCCCTCCCTCTCTCCCTCCCTCCCTCCTTCTTTCCAGCCCTTTCTCCCTCTTCCTCTGTATTAAGTCTGCTCATGTGATCAGACTAGTCCCATTTAGAAAATCTAGGATAATCTTTCCATCTCCAGGCCAGCTGATTAACTAACTGTCTTAATTGTTTGTTACCAATTTCCCTCTCATGAAAGAACTTACATCCAAAGATCCCAGGGATTAGATGCACAAACTTTGAAGTGATAGGCTATTAGTATGCCTAACACAACTTCTCTTGCTTTGCACTAATTGGATTACTTCCACTTTAGATCTGTGGGGACCTCTGCCAGTGTGCCTAGAAGGGTTTGTCCATGGGGGATATCAAACACAGTGGCCCTAGTAGCAGTTCACTTCTATTTTGTGGATAAATCTTTTTCCAGCCAGAATGTCACACTTACTTTTCAGGATTGCTATAGAAATTTAGGTCTGATTGAGTCAGAGTAGACTATGACATAGCTCAATTTATTAAGTGTTCCTTGGTATTTGTCAACTAATGACTTTTGGAATTAGCCTTCCTGTGTATAGATAGAGGCAGGTAGAGAAATGATCCATAATGATGAGGTAGCATAATCCATTTATGACTTTGGCTCCTGATCAAACACTGTCACACTCCTTTTGGGAGGGGGAAGTGTCTCGGGCTGCTTATGACTTATTCCTTGAGTATAATCTCATCTTTTTGAACAAAAATATTAGCATTAATGCTTTTGTTGATATTGTCTCTGGTTCTGGATTTACTAGTTTTTAATTCTTATGACCCTGTTGACTGGTACCCCCTAGATCAAGCCAAAGTTCTGACTGAGCCAAAGTTGTATTAGCTGGTCAGCGACTGTCCCTCAGGTAATGGAACAGCCCTGAGCAAAACTTAGCAGGGGTTTTTAAGGGCAAAAACTGCATCCAGGTGGTTACAATTGCCAAAGCCAAAGCAAGCTGGGTCAGAAGCAGAAACCAGTCAATCGGAGCCAGGGGATGCTGGTGCATATCACCATCTCCTGGTCTCCATGTCCTGGTTTCCATGATCAAATGTTGGTATTTTCTGTTTCTATGAAGAAACTTGACAATTTACTTCTTGACTGGAAATCACTCTCCCCTGCTGCCTCATGGAGCTGTTTCTTAACTCCTGGAGTGAAAGGGGCCTGGGGTTTGTTACAACCACATTGTAGCAAATGTAATGCCTCTCAATGGAAAAGCCCTGCCTTTCTCTTCCCCTATTTCCTTTACCACACCTATTCCTGTTCTTGGGGTTGCCCTGGGGGAAGGCACTTCTTTTTATTAAAACTCTGGGATGTTGTTCAGTTTTGCCCCTTGACTCCCACCTCCATATCCATGAAGGATATTCTTCTCTGTAGAGAGAAAATTAGAAACTAGAAAGAGTAATTAATAGTGCCCAAGGACCGGAGTCAGTATTCATCTCTGGCTCAGGCAGTGTGAAGAGCACAATGATTCTTGCCACTTCACGCGCATTATAACCTGGTCTCTACAGCTTTGGGAAATGAAATCCTCTCATCTGTTCTGCAGCAAATGGTCCATGTCAGACACAGGCTTTTCGAGTGCTGTTTGACTGGCCAAAGAATCAACAAAGAGGTGAAAGATAGGCTGTCTTTTTTGAGCCAGAATACTTGCATGACATCTTCTGAAAGTCTTGAAGCTTTGTAATCAGGTTTTTGAAAAGGTTGGGCACAGAAGCATGCCCTAAAGAAATAGCTTAATTTTTCTCTGATGCCTGCTGCAAAACTCATCTCTCTTTTCCACCCCTAGATAACATCTTGGGTCGATTCCATTGTTTTCCAGTCACCTTTGAATTTTTGAGTTGTCTTCCATGAGACGAACATGAGAAATGTATCTCAATAGTCAAAAGACACTGGTTTCCCACTGGTGCAGGTCTTGTCCAGGCACGTGGGAAGGGACACAGGTCACCATTTCATTTGCTTTCCTTACTCCACTTTCCCTCCTCCTTGTGGTTGGTGGTGCGGAGGGAGAGCAAGTTAAGGCAGAGACAAATTCTTTCATTATGCTGCCCAGAGCTTGGTGTTCTCTTGTGACCACTTGAGTTGGTTATTTTGGCAATTTTCTGCTGTGGATTCCACATGCAGTCTTTCCCTAGTAGCTGGCCTGCCACATGGTCCTTTGCTTCCCATCGACACCTCTGGTCAGATGACTAGTCAACCCATGTGGAGTTTTCCTGGTATATCTATCCATGCTGTTTGCTGCGACCCTCTCACTAGTAGTATTTGAAATATCATTCCTGTCTTCAGCCTTTCCTCCTCTGGGGTCGAAGCTTCCCATCATGCCATCCTCATGCGTGGCCTCCACTCAGGATGACTCAAGTCCTTTATGCCTCAGATCAAGATGACTCAGAAATCTTCTGTGGGATCCACTTCGGCAATGGCATGACGTTGGCATCCTTGAGCTGCCACACAGCCAGGCTTCCCAGCAGACTTCTCAGAGGAATAGCCAAGTCCTGGGGGCCGTTGTCTGCCCCTCCATGCACAGGGCCCGGGTTTCAGGTCTCCCCTGGAACTCCATCACCTCACCCTCCTCTGGACTGCATGCCAGCATCTAAGCCAGCAAAGGTCCTCATTTGAAAGGACCAAGTAAATGGGGGAAATGCAGATGAGGAATCCCTGGTCTTAAGGCATCTCTGGTCTTCTGTGTGTAGGAAGGGGCGCAAGTGGCTGATCCTGCTGGACCATATCTTGGTGAGTCCTGTAAGGACATACATCTCTGTTTGGAAATGGTGGGCCTTTATCAGATGTGGTCTTTAACTCTGGGTCCTGAGGCAATGCTCTAAGGAGACAGCACGAAAAGACCCACTGGCCTTGGTCACTACCAAGGACAACCTCTCAGGGGTCGACACAGACAAACTCGTTGCCCATTTGCTTTTTGTTGTTTTTCCCTTTTTATTGAAATAACGTTGAATTATAACATGTACGTTCTCAGAGTTCAATGTGAGATGCAACATGTATGTCTTCGTACATGAAGTTCACTGCTAAAAGGCAAATCTACCCTTCCCCACACCACTGTCCCCTTTCTTCCCACTCACTCACCACCCTCTCACCTTCCCTTCTGTAACTGCTAGTTGACCTTACAGTTGAGAGGTCCACTTTTCTTTGTTTCTCTACATACCTCCCCAAACAAAATTAGCTAAGCTATGCATTATTTTTCTCTCTTCAGCTGACTACTTCACTAAGCATCATACCTTAGTGATCCACGTGATTGCAAATGGCAGAATTTCATTTTTTTTTTTTTTTTTTTGTAAATAACTGGATAGTATTTCACAGGTTTGTCCCCTGGTCAGCCAGTGGGCACTCAGGTTGCTTCTGGTTCTTGGCTTTAGTAAATGTTGCTATGCAGAACATGGGAGTACAGGTATCTCTTGGCATATGTGTTTTTTGTATTTTCTGGGTAAGAGACGATGCTTTAAATAGAGCACCCCACCCCCATTTGCTGCTTCAACAATATTCACTGTTGAATTCTGGCCTCTGAATCTTTATTTAAATTAAATCACAACCTTGGTAAATGGTTTTTGGGATACCTCCCCCTCCCTCCTCCCTCTGGTGCCCCCTCCATTCTCTCAAACCCCATTCTTTGTTGTGTGCTAATCTGTGTTAAGTCCATTAGTCTCTTTCTTTCCTGTGGCAGTGTCCTTTCACTGGGTGAGGGACTATGTTGTTGGAACCAGACGAGCCTTGCTGGTTGGTTTTCAGTCTTAAGTTTGCATTGAGCAGCCAGTCTGTATTTATTTGTGGTCTGTCCATGCTCTCTCGTTGGAGGCTGTCTTCTCCAACCCCATCTCCGTTATTTTGCTGCTTTATCTTATGGTTCTGGCATCAGATTTAGGGGGTCTCGCCCCCAGCCAGTGTTGGTGAAGACGTTTCTCTGTGGATACAGGCATCCGTGAGTGGCCATTGTAGATCATCTCCTCTGTCTCACTTTGCAGCCCTGCTTTGGGGCCAAAGCCCCCAGTTCTTGGCCCTCCTCTCCTCTCCTCTCCCGTAGTGTCGGGAGGGGCGCCTTCCTCTACTAAAGGGCATCTCTGAAATGAAGTCTTGGGTCTTCTCGACCCAGGGAACATGCAGGTGCACCTCGTGACTTTGTGTTTCCATAGTTGTTTCTCCTGTCTCGCATGGACAGGTTCTCTGGATTGTCCGTCTGCTGCATCCAACTCAGGCTTGTAGGTTGGATTTTTTACCTGGTCCCTCACCCGTTCTATGATGGGGTTTGTACTATGGATATCCTTCCTCCTCCTGAAGATTGGCTGGAGTGAGAGTGAAATGGAAGGGGTATTTCCCCCGTTCACCCCCCAACCGCCCCCCCCCCCGCCTGTGCACCGGAACCTCCCTGCATGGGGGTAGGGCCTGGATGGCTGGGCAAGTGCCTTCCTAATGGCCTCTGAATTTTTTAGGCCCCACCTAGAACCCTGCTATGAGCGAGAGGGTGCTTTGCTAAGTGCTACCAGCACAACAGAGATGCTTTTGTCCTCTGTGCCATCAGTGAGCTTATGGGCCAGAGGGTGGCAGAGATAAGTCTTTGGTACAAAGCAGCCCCAATCTGGAATTATCATAGCAAAGGCATAGCAGATATGCTCAGCAAATTCAAAAGTTATTTTCAGCTCAGAGGATCAGTGAAGGGTATCATAGAAGAGGTAGTGTTTTCTATTCAAAAAGCAGGAATGTTGGATGAGCTAAAGTAGGGGTTCTCAATCTGCAAACCAGCAGCAAGCAGTGGAGAAAGTTAATTTATTAGTAAGAGAGCTAACATTTTTTGAGGGCTCACTGGGTGGTAGGCTCTGTGCTATTTATATGCCTGCCATTTAATCTGCACAATAACTTTATTACAGAAGTGCCATGACTTCCTCCATGTAACTGCTAAGAAAACTGAGATGGTGATTAAATTCACTTCGCCAAGGACTCCCAGCTAGAAAGTGGTGGAGCTGGAAGTGTTCTGAGTCTAGGTTTTTTTCTGACTGTAAAACCCCCAGGTTACAGTCTCCCTAGAAGGCAAAAAAATCACCAGACGAAGGCACGCGCTCACAGGTGAGAGGGAACCCTGTCACGTCCACACACTGTACAGCGCTGACCAAGCACTAGCCCCTTGATCGCCCAGGGCGTGCTCACCCCACGTCTGGATCTCTGTTCTCACATCTCACAGGGTCAGATGTTCTCCCCCCTTCCTCTGTTCAAATCCCTTCTCTCCTTCAAGAGGAAGACAGGACTTGCTAGGAAGGCCTCTCCTGTGCCCACATGCCCACGTTTCTCCACTTCCTTGTCCCCGGTTGCATGCTGGTTGGTGTCACTGATGATGTGCCATTTCCCCCTTCCCATAAGCTGTAAATTCCTGGATGATGGTACTATGCTTTGCATTCCTTTTGTGTTTCTCGCTGTGCATCTTAGATCTGCTGATCGATGATTGAGTTTGGGGCTATTTGCAGACTAGATTCAGTTGCTAGCATGTATGGTTCTACAGGAAAGATCCACCCTTCATCTGGCAAAATTCATAGCAGGACAAAACTATGGGGTTGAGAACCTTCTTGAGAGTTTCAACGGTACCAGAGTATTAGGAAATGGGGAGGAAGCCTGCAGCCATTAAAGATGCCTCTACGGGGGAGAACGTCAGCGCCAGCCTGACAGCAGGGAGACTCCACAGATGCCTGAGCTCGTCTGCACAGAGGAGTGTGAGAAACACGAAGGTGGTTGTTTTTGTCTCAAGTGTTTCCCTTCTCATGGAGCAAGCCAAGGGAATATGTGGCTTCAGCGCTTCCCTTCTGTTCTCCAGCTTTTGTGACACCCTAGCAAATGCAAAGAACTGTACATGCGTGAATCTCCTAGCGGAACAGGAAGAACTTGGGTGGCGATGACGAATGCTTCACAGCGCCTGCCTGGCATCTGAGCTGGCTTTCTGAGAGAACACGCGTCCCCCCCTTAGTGGATCCTCGGGGGGACATCTGTGGGAGGAGCTTTCCACAGCAAATATGTACACTCTCACCAGCCCCACAGAGCAAATGCCACCAGTTGATAAAATCTGGTGCGCATTGAGAGCCATGGCGGGAGGCTTAGGGAAGGCTTAAGGGAAACTCGTGAGCACACACCTGGCTCAGACACCGAGTGACGGGTGTGCAAATCACACGTGCTACTTTCAAGAAAGCACAGAGCGTGGCCAGGCAGGAGGGAACTCAGGCAGGGAGTGGGATGGGGGCCGAGCCACCAGGATGAAGATGAGGATGTGGGTCGCAGCTTTGGGGACTGCTCAACCTGAGAAATATGATGGCATCGGTCTTAGGAGAAGAGACAGTGGCCCAGAACACGTCAATCTTCAAACAGCCATGGAAACCTGGGTCTGGTTTTCGTACCTTCCCGGGGGAAGCCGGTGGCACAGACCTCTCCCCTGACAGCGCCATCACTGCCTGTCTTCTTGGCAGATAAATTTAGGTTTTGTTCAGCACATGCCTGGTAAAGTCATCCTTGCCAAATGAATTCAACTTGGCTTGAACCAGAGCTTATTCATGTGGCTCTCCAAGTGGATGGGGCGGATTAATAATGAATGTCAGGATTTTAAAGTAATGAGCGAAAGGCGAGCTATCTAGAAAAGAAGGCTGCCTCTGGCCACGGGTTCTCTGTGTCCTTGAGCACGGTGTCTGCTGGCTTCGCTCTGGCCAAGCCGGGGGGCAGGCTGCTGGGTGCCAGGTGACAGGAGAGTGACGGTCTCTGGTGCTGGACTCGGTCCTTCATGTCCACATGTGCGTAGGGACGGTCCAAGCTGTTAGGCCACGAGTGTCCTGACTTTGGCATTGCCTTGTTGGCCTCCTTTTCCAGGCTGCCTCGTGCACTGGGGTCCAGGTGGATCCGGCCAAACTTCCTTTGCCCCAGAAACTACCAACGAGGCCTCCTGTCTGCTCTGGAGAGGGTCCCTCTCCCAGCTGCAACTTGGTGGCGTGAGCCCAGTGTGGCGGGAGCGTCTGTCCGTCTGTCCGTCTGTCACTCTGTCAGCAGTCCCATCTCCGCCGTTGTCGTGCTCGTCCTTTGTTGCTTTCATTTTGGCCGTGCTTATTCCTGGCCTGAACCACTTGCTCCAAGTCCATGAGGTTCATTCAGGAGTTAATGAATTAGTAATTCAGCAAAGATATGTGACATCTAGGACAGACAGAGACGAAGGAGGCCGAGTTCACAGTCTAGCGCCTGCGCGCGCAACCACCAGGCAGGACAACCGCGCTGTGTCGGGGGCCGGGAGCCCTGCCAAACCAGAATAGGAAAAGGTCAGGGGGCTTTTTGGAGGGATGATACCTGAAGGGAGTTCTGTTCCAGGGTGCGAAAAGGGCCCTCTCCATTCCTGCTGCTCCTGTCTGTGCGGGTGGGCCAGGAGCCTGGCATGTGACCGGTTGCTGGGTCAGTATCAGTAAGTGAGAACCAGCGTCGCAGGAGTCCAGACTGGCAGTCAGACCAGCAAAAGCAAAGTTCTTTAAATTCTTAAGTGAATCCGCTTGCGTTCTGAACCACCCAGTTCTCTCCCGCGAGGGGTGGAAGGTGGGAATGAACTCGTCATTTCCAGTTTCCTTGGCATTTGCTTCCATTCAAGGTAGATGAGCTCTGTCTCTTTTGGGGTCCAGGTAAGGTTTTCAGAGACCACCCCCTCCCTCCCTTTCTCGTTTCTTTCTTCCCATGAAGCATCTGTGCCCGGGAGGGTTTATTCAACTAGCTGGAGTGGAGCATGGGAAGTGACACTTGGCTCAGGAGTGTTCTTTCCTCTCGGCTCCCACCTGGCTCCTCTCACCTGGTTCCCGAAACTCAGTTTGTCATCAGTTCTCCCACCGCGGATGCCGTGTCGGTCTTGGCGCTGGCTCTGGGCGACCACCATGGCTCAGAGGTCTTCTCCTAACTGAGTAGGCTTCACCTTCATCCTCACTAGGGATGTATCACTGCTGTGGTGGAATGCTGACTCCTCTACACCCTTGCTCCTCTAGATTAAGCTCCCCCGTTTGCTATGCAGACACTTCCCTTTAGCCAGCTCTCAGTCTACCTCAGTCACTTCCTGGGCCACCTCCTTCCCCTTGGAGCCTTAACCCAACTTCAAGCTCCTTCCACATAAATGGAAACCAGGGGCCAGTTTTCCTTTCTTCTGCATTGTGCTGTCTCCCCAAGGTTCCAGTGGTAATTGGGGCTCAGACCTCTTCTGATTTGGGCTTCCCTCTCAGTTTCTCTTTCTCTCTTCTTGACCTCTCCATGACTGAGGTTCCCAGGCCTCCTTGTTTTCTCTCCTGATTTGTCTCTACGGAACTAGCTCCTTCCTCTGAAAGGGAGAGCTCTTCATTTCTTCCATAGACCATTGGAGCCTTCTTTGTGCTCTGTTCTGAGTTCTCTCTAGCTATGACCCATGATAAAAATCTTCATTAGATTTCTCAGCTTTGTTCTTGGCAGTTGGTTACTTGTGAGAATCAGAAACATCTTTTCCACATGAAATAAAGACTAGTTTTAAAATTGCCATGCTAGCCTTAGAGACACATTCTAGATGGCGAAATCTGAACATTTTTTTCTTTCATTACCATTCTGTGATGCCAGTCCGAGTTAAATTGCAAGTATCCAATGCCTCCGAATTAATGGCAGAGTGCAGGTCTAGGGAGGTTCAGCAGAGAGCATAATCTCTGCTTGCAAAATATTTGCCCCCACCCATCCAAATAAGGGACTGTACCTGCTCTCATCTGAGTTCACATTTTTTCTAGGGAGACTAAACCTCTGAAAGGATTCTTGGTATTAGCAAAGTAATCAAGATAACACCAGAAACAACTTGATAGAGATGACCCCATGGTGTTGTGGTGAGGGCTTCCCTCCCACAGCCTCTGGTGCTTTGCTGTTGGTGTTTTGGTATAAATCTCTCCACCGTCATTGCTTTGTAATGTTATTGTCTTTCATCCCCTTCCCCCACCAGCTACCTTTCCTTTATTCATTACTCATTTTCATGTTTTAGTGTTTCTGTCTGTGATAATTTTTCTTAATGCCTAAAGAATTTCCTTTGGTATTCTTTTTAGATTAGATCTGATGGTGATGGACTCTTGGTTTTTTGTCTCTATGGAAAGAGTTTATATTCATTTACTCTGGGTACAGATTGTCAGCCATTTTTTGGGGGGGCAGTTTAAATCATATTCTAGCTTCCATAATTTGTGCTAAGATGCTAGTTTTATTTTGTTATAACTTTTTTTCTGTATTATTATTCTATTTTTCAACAAGGTAATTGGAAACAATTTTAACATCTCCCATTCCACCTGGTATCCCATCCTCTCCCTATCCCCCGCCCTGCCCCAGTTAATGGTTGATTAATCAATACTCATGCTATGAGACTGCCCCAAATAGCTGCATCATTCATTTCCTGCGGGCACTAGATGTGTTTAATTTCATGACTTTTTATTTGTCTGTTTTTAAATTAAGACTTTACTTTTTAAGAGCATTTGTAATTCCATAGCACATTTGCAGAAAAGGTAGAGTTTTGCCATATAATCACCATCCCCATGCATCTGTAGTCTCCCCTATTATTAAAATACCTCTACATATGTTACCACTGCTGTGTCCGCCTGACACATCGTCATCACCCATCGTCATCACACATCATCACCGTGGTGCCCTCATGGCCTCGTGCATCTGTCACCCCTCATGGCAGTGTAACATGAGTATTTTCACTGCCCTGAAGTCCTTCGTGCTCTTCCGAGTAACTGGCAACTGCTCATCTTTTCACTCTCTCCATAGAGACTAAATACTTTCCAGAATATCATAGAGTTAGAATCACATGTATCTACTTTTTTTATTGACTCCTTTCACTTAAGTAATAGGAATTGAAGATTCTTCCATGTCTTTTCGTGACTCCACAGTTCATTCCCTTTGGGTGCTTGCTAGCATTCCACTTTCTGGATGTACCACAGTTTACACACTGCTTCCAAGTTTTGGAGTTGTGAAAAATCTGCTATAAAGATCCTTCATCTCATTCAACTCAAGAGCTTCTGTTTTGTTCTTTTTTTTATGATTTCTCTTTGGTAAATTTTTTTTTGAGTATTATTTTACTAGTCTTGCTCTATTGTCATTCCTTGTAGCTCTTTGAATTTCCTTAAAACAGCTATTTTCAAAGTTTTATCAGCTCAACCAAAGATCCCTCTGTCTTGGGGTTCTGTTATTGGGAGATGGTTGTGATCAGTGATGACATGTTTCCACTATTTTTCTTCTTTCTTGAAGTTCTGCATTGCTGTCTTCATACCAAATTGTAGTCACTTTAATTTTCACCACCTGCTGCCAGGGGACAATCATCTTCCATCACTCTGCCTGATGTTTTGAGTTTTCTTCCGACTTGTGTGGGTGCACCTGGGCCGTGATACTTGCTTCCTGTGGTGGCAGGATTCTTAAGCTTGTCAGTCTTCCCTTGATCTACAGCCCACTGCCTGGTGCCGTGGCTTCCCTCTTGTGTTTCTGCAGGTGGTGCTGCAGCTCGAGTCTGTGGCTAGCTTCCCCCTGGTCCACAGACCCTCCCTAGGTTCTTTGCATGTGCTTCTGATAGGGGGTAATGACCTAGTTAAAAATTGAATAGGTGCCAAAATGCCCTGGTGGGCGGGGTCTGAGAGAACCAGGAGAGAAAATGGGAAGTGGGAAGAGAGGGTAGAGATGAAAGTGGGGAGCAGAAAGAGGAGAGGAAGGACATGAGAATGGCCATGTGGTAAGCCCCCTAGGAGAATGAGCTGGTGGTGGCAAGGAGCCATGTGACCAGCAGAAGAGTGTGTAGCTGGTGAGGAGAAAGTGGTACCGCAGCAAGGTGGCATAGTGAGCTGGTACCTGGAGATGGCCAGGGATTTGGAAAGACGATTTGTGCATCAGCAGTTATGGAAGAAGTTTGAAGAGCCTTGGAGAAGTGGAGCAGCACAGAACACTGGAGAAGAAGCAAAGAGAAGATGCCACAGGAAGACAGGACTTTGCAGTGCCTGCCTCAGATTTAGAGGGGCAAAGGGCACCATCTTGGACATGTGTCTTTGGAACTTCTGGGACTGAAAATGGTGATTGAGTTAAGATAACTGGCCACTTGTGGTTTTTTAAGGACTTTTCATTTTCCCTGTTGAATTCCCTTGTTAATAAAACCCTGTTGTTGAACTGCATTTGAGTGGCAGCTGCTTTGCGCAGGTGAAAAGGATCTGGTCAAAAAGCTGGGCCACAGAAGCATTTTAAAAGTCTCCCCCAT